>RXOD01006172.1:0-11051 GCA_005223375.1 Amoebophrya sp. AT5.2
CCTTTGCGAATTCAAGTAGCCGCTTTGGAAACTATAAATACAATTATAGCCCGTGCCCCAACCATCATCAAGCGAAGCTGAGCAGTAGCAGCCCCTGACAAAATACTTGACTCCACGCCCCGTGCCAGGAGACCCTTGGCAAATCCAAAAGAAGAAGCTTGGCGCTCCTTTGCTTCTTGATCCAAAGCTTTTCATCGGCATGGAAGCTTGACTACCAGCTCGCGATCCTCGATCATCTTCGTATAACTTTGAGGCTTTTAACTGAAAGGGCGCCGGCGGTCTCGTCCCCACTTCCCGCGGGATCATTAGCCAGGCCGCAACCATCGCCCAGTATTTTTGCTGGTTTCACTCTAGCAGAGTGGTGCCAGTTTTCGTCCACGTGGAGATGATTCAATGGGGGCCTGTAGTGAATTGCGTGAAAAAAACCTAAAAAAAATATTCTGGTTTCATGTTGTGGAGTCTTCGGCCACCAGTACTATCTCTCCGCGAACGAAAAGCGCTGGAGCTGTGGCATCTAGTCTGTGCTGGTAAATTTGTAGTTCAGCATAAGAATATAGTAATTTCCGCACGACATCAAGAACAGTGAATGTTTTATGGATGTTCAGATCGTGTTCTTATGTGTCCTTGTTCTAGAAAGATAGATTGTATCGCGAACGAAGGTCCTTGTTCCCCGCCGTCGTTCCACCTGTCAGGCACTCCAAGGTCTCGCGGATCGTCGTGATCGATCCTGATCTAGATCTTCGCGAAGATTATGATCTTGCAGAGCTTCCTTGCCTTTTCGTTGGTTTCCGTGGTTCTCCGTTGTCGTGCGCCCTCCGTGATGCTCCGCTACTGATTTCATTGATTAAGTACGATTTTTCTTCATTTTTGAACACGACCAGCGCAGACGAGCACGGACACGGTGTCGCATAAATGTCATTCATTGATGAGATTGATTCGTCGACTATCGCATACCTCCAACCATCTGCAGGCTGAACCTGAAGACCAAAGTAAATGGCAGACTAGACATGAGAGCCAACGCATGTCGCAAAATAAATACTTACAACTGAAGTAAAGAACATATATTAAAAAAACTGAGACCGTCGATTCTATTTCTTTTTCTAGCGCCAACTGTCCTCCAACGAAATTCGTCTTCTCTACCACTTAAAAATAGATTTGCTGGAATTTCAATCTAGATCATCAAGCTCACCTTCATCAAGACACGGAAGTCAATCGCCCCAAAGGCGTACTGGCCACACCAGGAACAGCACAGCACGCACCTCCAGTTTTGTTGACGCCGCTAATAGCAGCTTGCGTTGTTCGCTTTCGGCTGCAAGATGGCTCCTTCTCGCACAGGAGTAGCGCGCTCTTTGCTGCTGCTCGTCGAGTTTGTTCTTTTAGTTGGGCCGGCTTTCATCTTGCCTCCAGCCATAATATCCACAATCACGACCACAACAGTTCGAGCTGGACGTTTCAAGCGCGACTCCCAGGGTCGCACTCGCAAGCGCGGCGCCCAGGAGAAGGGGAAGTGCAAGTGGAAAGTAAAGAACCCTTGTGGGGAAGCGCACGCACAGGATGAGAATGATGCACCCATGACGGAGGTGACAGATGCGCACGAAGCCGGCCCCGGCGTTGCCGCTGCGGGTGAGGACAACCAGTACGAGACTGCTGACGAAGGCGAATCGGAACCGGCAAGAGAGATTTTGCGGGGCGATCGTCGGCTCTCGAGCGCGTCGGGCGGGCGGGCGTCGACTACATTATCTTCTTCTTCTACCGCCAGCTGCACATGCACTAATTTAGTGCAGGAGCATGCTCAACCAGAGCAGGGTGGACAAACACCGGCCGTGGGTCGTGGCCCGTTGGCGTCATTTACAGACGGTATGCGGTCCGCGTTGCCCGTCGGTGATGCTCCTCCTGAGCAGAATAATCACGAGGGCAAGGGGTCCTCGGTATTTCGCGTCCATGTGAAGATTGGCCTCGGCGGAGAGCAGCGGTGGACCTTTGAGTATCCGTGGGCGCGTAGCCAACGCGACATGCCGACGGTCGACGATCTGTACAACCGGACAAAAACAAGAATTCTTGCCACGTCGCTAAACGATGCATCGGGCAGAATCATTGACGATGGGAGCGACACCATCACCAACACCACGCTGTTGCTGGAGGAGCAGACGGCTGCCGACCTGGTTTTCGGCGCGGCGAGAAGCAAGCTATCGTTTGTGTACCGGCATGCGAAGCTGGTCCCCAACGCCACGTACCAACTCGTCCGAGGAGCGGGGCCGCGGGTGTTGCACACCTCGAATGCGGAAGGGGAGGCGTTTTTCTTCCAAAACGGTCAGTACTCTGGGAGCCGAGCAGTAGAAAGTTTGGGGCAAGACACTGTCGACTTACAGATCAGGGCCTTGCCCTTCGCCTCGCTCATGTACAAAGATCAGGGCCGTGTGCCCTTGTGCAATTAGGGGCTGAAGAGGAAACTCAGGGTCAGGCTATTTTTTTAGATCGAGGTGTAGAAGCCGAAGCCTACTACTCTCTCAGGGTCGGCTAATTTATTAGATCGGCAGCTGCAGGAGAAGGAGCTCCGGCAGCTTCCTTCTACCGATGGGCGCAGTGAATCCATCGGCCGAGTAGATCTCACTGATATCAGTTATGCTGAAGTGCCTATACCTCTCAGTCCTAATGATCCCATGGGAAAAGACTGCGCCCTCTAATATCTGCAGCTAGATATTAGAGATAACTAGAGTAGATGTAGAAACACGAGCACGACGAAGCCGCTACCCCCGCGGCCCCTATCTGCGTAATTTTCCCGCTATACAACCCATGCCGATACCTATTTTGCAGCTAGGAGTTCGCTGATTGCCCTGCTGCCTGGTCGTATGGGTAACGCTATCGGTTTTCTTCGGAGGGTGCGAACCTAGACAGACCTGAAGCACGACCTGCACTTGAGAGTGAGTTTCTTCAGCCTCTAAATCTAATCCAAGGGACCGTCGCCGGGCGCGGAAAAAGAGGTGGCGGTGCTGGTTCGCACACCAGACGGTCCTCCTCCGCTGGGCACAAGAAGTAACGCGGTCGCGGAGACCACGTTAGGAGCGGAAGCTGGGGGGAACGAAGCTCGTAGTTCTTCTGGTCATGTTCATGGTCGTGAAAACGAAGGTGCCGAAACTACGACTGAACAGCAAGTGCGAGGACAGCGAGAAGATCCAAACCCGCTAATCGCCCTTGGCCCTGGTGCGGCTTTCCGTTCGCCCAATGGAAAGCAATCCGAGACCGAGTCCGCGGCCGCGTCCCTACGGCGCCCCACGAAGTACAAAGTGCAAGTGTCCCCCAAGAGGTCCGACGCGTTTTCCATTTTCCCTGGCCAAATCGACCACAGCATCGAGGACTTCGAAGTCTACCTGGACGTTGCCAAGCTCCTTGTCGACGGCAACGTGGAGAAGATTTCACTGCACTATCTCCCGGCCGAGGATGAAGACGAGCACCCCGTCCGAAGCTCGACGTCATCGCCGGTCGAGCTCCCTGTCCCGTCCGAAGCTCGGCGCGGCATCATCCCGCAGAAGCTGGAGACGCACCAGGAGCGGTGGAGCGGAGTAGACAGCTCCTGGCCGTTTCGCGCAACACCGTCCGAGTGGCTCCGGTATCTGGCGCATGACATGCGTGTCGCTCGGGACGTGCTCCCGCCGCACCCAGTTTACCAGTACCAGCAGGGCCTGCCCCGAGGATTCTACATCGCTCCGCCGGTACTCCGGAGGCTCGTGGACGGGATTCAGCGGGGGTGGTACGCAGTGCCGCGAGGGTTGCCGCGGGTCCTGCAAGAAGGTGGAGGAATGGCCCCTGCTCTCGGTCCTGAAGCTGGGGCGGGTGGCCAGCCGTATGTGGTGCCGCCCCGCCGCATGTGGCTTCCGCTTCCGCCAGGCCACGGTGGAATGGAGTGGGGCTACTTGCTTGTCAGGGGGCGTCCGGTCGTGCTTGTCAGGGCTGCGCCTCACCAACCCGGGCCGCCGGTGCCAGCAGCCCCGCCAGCCGCGGGAGCTCCGGGCCAGGTTTTCGTATTTGTACCGTTCCGCAGGGGCGAGGAGCCCCCGCGGGCGGCCGCAGCGGGGGTGCACATGCGTTTGCACCAGGTCCAGGTGCAACCAGATGAACTAGGAAGACCGCCGCGACCTCCACAGGAGGAAGCCGAGCGAGGCGATGATCATGCCGAAGCGGCCAACCTGAGACGTCGAAATGCCGAGCTGCTCGCCGAAAATCGGCGCCTGCAGCAAGAGCTGGATCAGCGTGTGTATGGACCACAGCAGCCGGCGCCCGATCCTCGAGCGCAGCGGCAGCAACGGCTTCGGCAAGCAGCGGGGCCCGCTGCAAAGGGCTGGCACAGCCAAAGCTTCGCCACCTTAAACGGTTCTCGGAGGGATCTCCGTTTCCCCGTGAGCAGGCCGTTCGTGCGGGTCGACATTCAACGCCTGCGCTCGCCAGCACCTCGCTGGAATGAAGATGGAGAACTCGTCGAACTGCCCTTAAAAATCACGCACACACTTGTGGCGCCAGTGTTTTCCGACCCAGTTGCGAATCTTGGGGGGGCGGATGCAACGCGTAGTACGGGGATGGTGCCCCCCGGCGCGAGGGCGCCGCGAGCGGATGCGGAAATGGAAATGGTAGCGAGAAATGGTTACACGAGCCCGAAGAAACACCACACTGAGCAAGCCGTAGAGCCACTGACATTCTCGGGGCTCCGTAGTGAGATCATCTTGAAGCAAGAACAGAAGTACATTAAAGTTCAAGAAGCTGGAAAAACTCCGCTGCTGATCTACGTGCGGAGTAAGGCTAAAGCAACGCCTGGAAATGGCAAGGCGGCACCCTTGCAATACTACGGCGCTAAGGCGATGGCGAGGGAGAGGGCACCAGCGGCTGAAGGCCTAGGCCAACACGACGTGGTAGAAGACAATCCCGACGTTGATGCCGGTGCGTGGTGGAGTGTTTTTCCGCGGCACGACGAGTACAACTTGGATGTGGACGGCTTACGAGAAGGTGAGGACCCAGGTGGGGTCGCGCACTGCGCTCAAGCGGGGAACGGCTTGCACGTCGTTTTACAGTACGAGAAGGGGATGAACTACCACGACGCGACGTCTTCCACAGGAGAGCATGCTGCGCGTGGTGTCGGCCAAGAGGAAGAGAGAGAACATCCGGCGTGCGGGGACAAGACCAAGACCCTCAAGAACGTGCTGCTCTTTAAGCAACTGGGGGCCTTGTGAGCGTGAAGATAGACATAGAAGTACAACTGAAACACGTAACCTTAGATCCGGCATGCGCGGCGTGGCCCAATATGCATATGGACATGCATTTGCATGTGCTGGCAGTTGCGCCGGCGGTCTCCCCGCTCCCCGCTGAATCATTAGCCTGGCCGCAACCGTTGCCCAATATGAATATTTTTCTTTTTGCTCGTCTCAGTATAGCAGAATGGTGCCAGTTTGCGTCCTCGTGGTGATTCCATGGGGGCCCGTGGATTTCGATTTCGTGAAACTGAAAAAAACGTATAAAATATTGGCCCATACCCGATGGCTACTCTCTATTTATAGAAGACAGCGAACTGCTGCTGCTCTTGAAGTGATCATACTGAGTTGCTTCGTCACTGATTTGCATTTCCTTGCATTCGTGACAGACCTAGTTGTCGAAGGCACCCACTCGAGTAGAGATCCGGAGAAATCGAAGGACAAAGTAAGGCACATCAAACAAGTAAGTCATGTCTAACGCGTGGACGAAGTAGAGGCGAGGGGACGGAAAATATTTATGAGAACATCATTAGACTTCCATTTTTATTTTGCGCACGTCTACTGCTTTTGCGCCCACCTCAGAACGAAAGCCCTGCAGGAGCACCCTACAGCTCAGAATCAAAAGAAGAAAAAAAAGCTGGGCAGCACGCTGTGAAGGATCGAAACAACACGAATGGTTTGAATGTAAAAATACAGTCTGTACTCCGTCGACGGACTCCTCTACTGAACCGGAAGAGGAAGCGCCCGAGTATGTTCGTGTTGCCGCAGGGAAGAAGCTCTTCAAACTGAAGTTGTAATTTAGTTTTAGTCGAATGAATACTAGTGGCTGCGGTGGCTCGCTCATCTATGGGAAAAATTAGTGGCCGGCGCCGCGCGAACACATTGAAAATGAGCGGCAATTCCAATTCCAAGTCGTGTTCAAGATGGACGAAAACAAACTTGATCAGTGCTCTTTCGTGCAGCTGCACTCGTCGCAGATCGCCCAATAACTGTGAGTTGTGTATGAATTTTCTTCAGGATCAGGAACAATCAACAAGCGGAGAAAGCAACAAGCAGAGAAGAGACAGACTCAGAGTAAACGCACAAAACTAAAAGCCATGTCCGCGTCGGGTCTTCACGACTCGGTGTGCACCGCCCCGATTTTGCGTGGCCGCTGCTGCAGCAGGAGCCACAAGACACTCTTTCTGCACGTTCTCGGCTTTCTGCTTCAATGGGATCTAGCGTCATCGTCCACCTTCTCCTTCGTTCCACGCCCGCAGTGGGTCTTCGTCCCGCGCCGCCCTGCTTCGCCCGACGCTGAACGTGGAATCGAGCTTGGCGGCAAGCTGTATGAGGAAGTGTGGCACGCGCACACGTGCTGCCCGATCGTGTAGTGTACTTCGCCGACTTGGACGCTCTGTTCCGGGAGCGGTTCCTAACTGCACTTTCGCGCGGGGCGGGCAGCGCCGTCGAGTGGTGCTGTCAGGGGGGGTGCTGCTGCGCCGGGGAATGCTTCCGCCCGTTCCAGGCCGTGGCCCGAAGGACGGATGAGCCCCGTGATCGCGGAACGCAGCCAGGTACTTCTACAGGAACGAGAACGTCGTGCCCTCCTATACCACTACTCCGCATCGACGAGGAGGAGAACTCGTCCAGCTCTGCCTCGATGCCTGCGTCCACGAGGAAAAACGGCGGGTCTGGTGTCGATCATTCCTCCTTTCTGCAGCGAAGACTGCCCAGCCCGTTGCTCAGCGGTCAGCGTGAGCCGCCGGCTTTGAAGCAATCCGCAGGAGAAGAGCGAGATGAGAAACTGGCACCGGGAGGACTCAGTCTCACTAGGTTCGCGGCTGGTCCTGACCACGACGTCGACGCCATGGAGGTAGACGCGTCACCGCAGATGACAGGCTCTCTTCAAGAACAAGAAAGGGCGGCGCAAAGCCGGACGCCCCTGGAGCAAATAGGAACGAGAACGCGGACCTTCCGTTCCGTTCAGATGCAGGAGGAATCCCGGTCACTCGCCGCAACGTCATGGGATAGAAGCGCCTTGTCAACGCGTTCCGTGTCGGGGCGGAGAACACAACTGCCAGCCCCCTCCACCTGGCTGATCCGCGCTCTCGTTCCTGTCTGCACCAGCGGTCATGGCGTGCTGGGAGGCGGAGCAGACATCCCCGCAACAGCAGACGCAACAACGCTACAACCACTAGCACATGTGAGTGGGACAAATGCTGGCGTCAGTTTGGAGGTGGTGGTCGACGAAGGTAAGGGGGTTGGTTTGTTTGGCAGCGACGAGCACCTACTCGTCATGCGCGACCGGGAGACGGCGCCAGGCTCACATCGCAGTGAGACTGGCAATGGCCGTACTAACCGCCAGCAAGAAGCGCATGCACAAGCAACCGACGCGCGTCTGCATGAGGAGGACGCAGCCACTTCTTGCTCAAGCCGTTCATCTTGTCCGGCGGCGCGCCCGCATCCGCTGGCTTTAGATGCCTCGAGATCGAGCGACGTGTCTCTGTTCAGCCGTGGGTCATCGTGGCCTTTCGCGCGTGGCGTGGCCGCTACGCTGGGGGCTACGACAACTTCGAGTGCATCTGCAGCGCACTCGAAACTTGCTGAAACTGCTTCGCCTAGACCAGGTGTGGTGACGACTGAGGGTGCTGGTCAAGGAGCAGCAGCTGTGCGAAATGAGGCACGACACAGGAGCGGCAAGCAGGCGAATGCGATCTTCTGGCGCCGCGTAGTTGTAATGCATCTGTAACCGCACCTCCTGTCCCTGCGGCCGAGGAACAGGACCAGGACGAGTACCACACTTGCCGCAGCCGGACCTCCGTCTTTGTTCCACCAGACAACGGAGGTCTCGCCGACAACAATGACGGAGAGGACTGCTCTCAAGAGACTACGGAAACGAGCGCGGCTCTGCTCGATCGGTCAGGTTCTTCAGAGGAGCGGAGTAGAAAGAGCGGCATCTACGTGCCGGGCAGCGTGCGGGGCGTCGTGAAGAAAGTATCGCTGTCAGGACGTTCGTCGCCGTCGGGACGCTCGATCCTGCCACAGACCACGAAGTTTCTGTCGCCCTCTGTGTCGGAAAGATTCTCGTCGGTTCTTGGTGGATCGAGAAGGAGCGTGGGCTCCTCGGCATCCGCAGCGTCCGGTTCGTCCGCGGGCGCGAGCTCGCATGTGACTGAACCGTCACACTCTTTCGTCTCTGGCTCTGGAGAGGGGGCATTCGTGACGTCTCAGCGGGAAGTCAAGGAAGAACAAGAAGATGGATCACATGGACGCCTTGGTGGGGGACATTTTTGCGCACTTCCGCCGTGCCTGTCGCCAACGCATAGCGGCAGTGGCACTTGCGCGTGGGCTGCTCCGTGCGCGCCGTTGTCGGCTGGGTCGGTTGTGGGCGGCGAGGAAATGATCGAGCTGACGCACTCCTCAAGAACAACTACTTCGTCCCCACGCCGAGCACCACTGCCACCAAAACCAGCAGTGCCGAAGGCCGGCGTGAAACTCGGCGCGGATTGCTTTCACCGTCCGCCTCCCGTCACGGGCGTGAGCATTACCAGCGGAAGCAGCTTTCAGTCGATTTCGTCGTCGAGTTGGGGCTTTAGCAGAGGTAGAGAGTACTCTTGTCCTGATGGCGGCCCTATGGAGGAGACACGTCGGCAGGGGACCGACGGATTGTTGGAGAGTCGACACTCAGGAGCAGGAGATTTGTCCGGAAGCGGCCTGCACCAGCAGAGCTCGCTGCCGCGCCATGGATGAGGACATCTACTTGAAGTGATGGCCTCGATCCTGTTACAAGAGAGTACTTCATGGCGGATATCCATAGCAATCATAGGCATAGCCAAAGCCATAGGGATTCGGACACAAGCGCGGCGCCTGGTACGAAAATTTTGTGATTCTCGACCGGAGGCCGTGGGACTGGAGTCGCGATTAAGTAGTACGAAGGAAAAGCTGTAGTACCAGGAAAGTGGATCTCTGTGGCAACAGCTACTCTCGCTCTCGGGAAGGATTCTTATCCCGCCCGGGTGAACTTGAGTTCAAGGGAGCAGTAGCTGGTGGTGGGCTTTTGCTTGTAGTTTTGGTTTTCCTTGAAATTTAAATTTTACAAGAAGAACTAGTCGACGAGCACGATCTGGATCTCCACCGTTTAAAATTGAAGCTTCAGAAAACAAAGAGATGAGAACGAACAAGGTAGAGTTTGCGCGACCGAAACGGTATGAAATGTCGCATACGAAATGTAATAGCAACGATGTCGAGCAATTGGATTTCATTTTCGCCTTTCTTTCTTTATGAATGTTTTTGATACAGTTCAGTTCTTCTGTTCAGCAGCTGCGAACTTCTTTACGTAAAAAAAGTACTTTCGTGTACTTTCGGGCGCGCCGCTTGCGGCCGGCCTGAGCTAGTTTTTGTCGTAGTTATTTGCATGACCAGTCTCTCTAGCTGGCGCTTGGACGAGACTGTGGCCGCGCGTGCGATTCAGGTGCGCGATTTCCTCTCTGCTGCAAAGCCGGATCGTCTGCGAATTTATTACACGCGCAGCGGGGAACGGGAAGACGGGCACTAAGTGAAGCTTGTGCGTGCGTTTTTTTCTAAAAAAATCCACGGCAAATATAAAAAATGAGGAGAACGCGAAGAACAACCAACAAAATGAGCCAAGGAAGTGGTTAACATTTCGATTACAGGGCCGGCTTCTCGGATGGTGTTTCCGCAGCCGCTGCCGCGATCCGTCACGGGATCACTCGTTGTGTCCTTCGTTGTGTCATTCGTTCAGCTAGCGTTGACATACGGACTCGAAGTCGGGCCCCTACGTACTTGTCTCATTTATTGAGCTGCCGCGCTTGCTTTCTGCAAAAGAACACACGACCACGATCCGAATAGGGGACGAAGGTGAGGAGCAGTAGGGTGCGCTGACGTTCTACAAGTGCTACGAACGATCATGATGCGCGGGGTGCCGTGGTGGATGTGCTTGCAGAACAACGCCGCCGACCCCGACTCCTGCTCTCGCTGCGCACTGGTGCCGCCGTGCTGAATAGGGAGAGGGAGGGCCAGTCAGATTTTGGCGACGGAGTTCTGGCAGCAAGCGTGGCAAATCGGCAGCGGGGAAACGGAAATCTTCGCCAGCCACAGTCTCAAGCGCAATTGCCCCCCCCCGCCGCGGCTGGCGGTGCTGCAGTCTCGCAGCTGCCCCGCTGGCACTCGCAGCACACGCCGCGGCTGCTACTGGTGCAGCAGCGTCCTCGCCGTCCTCGTCCACCGGCTTTGCGACGTCGCAGGCGCACCAGAAAAACGCGCCCGAAGAGAATGCCGCGCCGCGCCGAGGCTGCTGGGCGGGTCATCTTCTTCGCCGTTGTCATTGCTCAAAGACCAGGAGCAGGAACCGCCCAAGGACTTGGGCCAAAAACCGCCGGGGCTTTGCCGCTTGGGCTTCCGCTTCGCTGCTTGGCATGCGCCGCCGGGGCAATAACACGGGCGCGGGCCACTACTGCGCATACGTGAGGGAGGATGGCGGAAGCGGACGCTCGCACCTTTTGCGCGATGCGTGGGAGCAACGGACGCCGACGCCGACGGGGACAACGCGGCCAAAAAGGAGGACAAACTGACCAGAAAGCGCGCCGCCATTCAGTCGATTGTCGCCAAGGGCGGTCCTGTGCGTGCCGCGCTTGTGGCGCGAAGCGGATGCGCGAGGCGACTCCATCGCCATGGAGGTGTGGAAGTTGCTGCGGAGTAAAGCGCAAAAATGTTGCCGGCTGACGGCCGGCTCCGTACGCATGTCGGGCAGGATGGGCCGGGGCCGATAAAGAGCTCTGCGAAGCTTATAAAAAAACTGAGACTCATAAGCTG
>RXOD01006173.1:0-11050 GCA_005223375.1 Amoebophrya sp. AT5.2
TGGGAATTGGATTGGGAATGGAAAAATTGCATTCGAAATTCAATTGGAAAATTGGAATCAATTTAATTGACATGATTTTGGGATTTGCTTTCGCGATGCATTACATGGAATGCAAAAAATTGAGCAATCAAATATTGAATTAATTTAATGTTTGGAATCACGACACACATGGCATGGAAAAAAAATTGAATGCAAAAAATTGGTGGTGACGACAAAAATTGAATGCGAAAAATTGGTGGCACTGGCATTGACAAAAATTTCAACATAAAAAATTGGTGGTATTCAATTTCAACTGATGAAAAAAATTTTGGGCATCCAATTCCAAATTGCATGTTTGAATTTGAATTTGAAATTGTGTGTTGGAAATCAATGGCAAATTTTGGTCGCTCACAATCACACCCATGGCATGCTGCTTTTTTCGCGGCCACAACCACATCGCAAAAGCATTGGCAAAGAGAGCATTTTTTATTTTCGTGGTGGCCCATCGATCTGGTCTTTGACTTGAGCCACGCAAGCTGCACAACCTACCCCACCAAACAAACACAAAGCTAAACCAACACTCAATCGTGCAGCAGCCACAAAAAAAGCAGGATTTACAAGAAAGATGCATGACACTCACTCTCGAAGCGAAAACTTGGATGATTTGTTGGACACAATCACAAAAATGGACTGACTCCATGGATATGTTACTGGGGGAATTCACGGGCTTCGAATGGAATGCATGGATATCTATGGAATGCATGGGGTGCAAATGTTCGCATTTGTTTCGTACTTTTGTGCTTTTTATTTTTTTAACACATCGAGTACATTCTGATTCCATCACAAAGACAAACATGTTGAAGCAAGTTGATCAAGCAATTTCATTTGCATTCGCAACTTTGCGCCTTTTCGCTTCATGTTCATCATGGGACCCACCAGTTTCAGTGGCCGCATTGCGTTCACCAATCCCGACGCCATCAAACAATTTTTCTACTTCCAGCTTCGCTTCTTCCATGCTACTACAAGGCAGCACCCGCACGTTTGTTGCTGCCGCCTTATTATCACTTCCCAGCATCTCCATGATTGCTTTCCAGCATGAGGGCTTTTGCTGCGCCCCAGCACCTCTGCCCGCTTGCCCAGCCGGTGCTTTGAATGAGCACGTCCCGAGCTGGGATAACTTCCCAACCAGCACCAGCACGCTTTGGCAGCGGCTCATCGCCACATTTATGAAGTGTGGGTCGCAAGCGCGTTTCATCGTCTGCAACGTGGTGTCTTCAAATTCCCCGCCGTGGCCAGCACCTCTGCCCTTATTTCCGTGACCCCCTGCCCCGCCGCCGCCCGCACCGCTCACAGTGTTGATAATGACGACGTCGCGCTCGGACCCCTGAAATTTGTCCACCGTGTCGATGTTGCGAACCGCCGCGGTCTGCGCGTCCATGCTGGCGTCCATCACGACGTCCAAATCCATGTTTTCCCATTTCGCCCATTCCGACTCCGGAATGCCGGCCAGCTCTGTGCGCAGCCGGTTTTTGTGTCGGTTGTACGGCGACAACACGCAAATGTCCTTCGTTGTGTAGAAAGTTGTTGTCAACTCTGAAGAGGAGGAGCAAGAGCTTTTCTTCGTGCGCAGCAGCCTGTCGTAGATCAGCTTGGTGATCTGCGCCTCATCGCTGTTCTCGAGGGACCTTTGGAACATGTTGAAGTCGGCAGCGCCAAAGGACAAGTCGAGCGCGATGATGGTTTTAGCAATAGCTCCCCCGCGGCCCCCCGCGGTGCCCGCCCACCGCTCCACTATGTTCGGGCCGTCCTTCAGTTTGTCTTCGTAGAACAAGCGGCTCACGATCTGGCGGACGGCCGGCGGCATGCGGTGCTGCTCCTCAAGCATGACGAAGCCATCGGAGACGTTCTTGTTCATGATGAGCCGCTCCATCGTGCTGACGCCGTAGCCCTGGTCGCGCACGCCATCGGAGACGTACGGCTGCAACTGCTTGTGGTCGCCGACGAGGATCACTTTTTTGAGCGTGGGGATCTTTTGCACGAGGATGAACAGCTTCAAGTCCTCCACCTGCCCCGCTTCGTCCAATACCAACGTGTCGAACTCGGCGGCGAGAAAGTCTTCCGTCTTCGAAGAAGCGTTGTGCAAGGTGGTGAACACAACCTGCTTGCTGCCGTTGGCAATTTCCGAGCTGATCAGGTTGTCCTTCCGGTACCAGCCGCCGGCCTGGAGGATCTTCTTGGACACCTTCTTCTCGAAACCGACGCGGAGGCACTTCTGCTTCACGGTGAAGTAGTTGTATTCGGGCTTATCGATGTCGTCCAGAACCTTTTCGGCGATCGCATCGACGGCTACATTGCTGTTGCACAAAACGAGCGCGCGGCCACCGCGCCGCACGGTCTGGGGCAGAATCCCGCGGGCAATCAGGTGGGATTTGCCGGTTCCTGGACCGATGAGGTTGTTTCTTTGAGGTCAACTACTTTCCTCGCCTCCGCTTCCGAAGACCGATTCTCGGGTAAGTAGGATAAACGACATATCATCTAGACCATAGGACACTCGCTCTCGCACTCACTCACACTCGTCTCCCGACACATGATATTCATACCTGGTGGTCCCTGCACGATGACGGGGCCGTGCGTCGTGAGTGCCTCCAGCGCCAGCGCCCGGCACTGCTGCGGGTTGAACAGAAGCTGCAGCGAGGGGTTTTCTGTCCGCACCCAGCCGTCCATTTTTTCGTTGCTGATGACGCCCTGACCCGCTGGCTGCTCTCCCAAGAACAGTTGCCGGCAGAGCGCCGACGGCGGTTCGCTCCGCAGCTTCTGCAGGCTCGCCGCCGGCGCCGTCACCATGAAGTTAAAGTTCCGCAGTTTCCGAAAAAACGTGGAGGTTTGCGGTTGCGTCATTTCTTTCCGCACGGTGTCGAGCACGTCCCGGCGGGCGCGCAGCACCAGTCCGTCCTTCTGGTTCATGGCCTCGCAAAAAACGATCGCCACGTTCTTCACGCGGTCCGTCGTTGTTCCTGCTGCGCCGCTGCTTTTCCCACACTGCACGAGGAGCATGAAC
The DNA here is from genome assembly GCA_005223375.1 of Amoebophrya sp. AT5.2. Taxonomy (NCBI): domain Eukaryota; class Dinophyceae; order Syndiniales; family Amoebophryaceae; genus Amoebophrya; species Amoebophrya sp. AT5.2. Next base: position 3,038 of record RXOD01006173.1, read on the forward strand.
TTGCTCCACGCCGCTTTCGCGTTTTCCGGTGGGAACTTTCCCGGAAGCGGCGTCACGTGCATTTTCACCCCTCCCGGATCCGCAGCCGCCACGATTTGGCAGCTCAGCGTGGACACCCCGACATACCGCAAGTGCAGGTGCTGCTCGAGCGGCGCTTTCGTGCCGCACGTCCCTGCAGCCTGCGCGGTCTCCTCACGGAACATCTCGAGAATGGCGGCGAGCTGGGCGTCCACAAACTGCGCAGGATCCGTGAACGCCGCGGCCGTGCTGGCCGTGGAACTCCCGTTCATCTGGGGTGCCGGGGGCAGCTCGTAGGGCTGCTGCAAAGTCTCAAGGTCGGTGTGCTTCACCGTGTAGTCTGTCACCGTGAAGTCCGGAGCCAGCGGAAACTCCGGAAGAGGCCGCCGACGCATTTTTTTGGGCGACGGGGACGCGCGTAGAGCGCTCCTCAGTGATGTTGAAAAGGCGGGGAAAATACTGGATCGTAGAGACGTTGCTGCAGCAGGTGGCTTCTCGTTGAAGTGTTTGCGTGAGCGGCAGTACGTAGTGAGAGTGACGCTGACGCACGGAGGATTGAGACAACTACAAATAGCAATCGGCTTATGCAGAGTTAGAGCATGACACTTCTTGAGAGCCGCCTCTCGGTAGCACGTTGACGTTCGCGGCGCTGTGTAGAATCTCACACTTACATTCACGGTTTGAAGATGTGCTTGCAAGCGATTCAGGGTGACTTCAAGCGGATCGCTTTGCTTTTTTTCTGGGCAGCAGAGACAAGGGCAAGGCGAAAAAAATGGAACTCAGCGTGTGATCGAATGAATGTCCCTCGATCCTTCCACGATTAGCCACGGTTTGACGGTCTTGTCAGCACAAAAAGCGAACCTCAAACGGGCGTTAATCCTTGGATTTCCTTACCAGCACGGTATGGTGGCCATCATTGCGACGTGGTCTGAGGGGTAGTCGGCATTTGGTAGCTTTTCGGGTCTTTCCTCTACAAATCTCTCGTACTCTGATGCGGATGCGAAGTCCCAAAACTCGCCCCGACACGCCGCGACTTTCCGGCCCCCTGACGCGATCTTTTGCGAGGAGCTTGCGCCGCGCACGAGAATGTAGTCTAGCACGGCCTTCACCTCGTACTCGGACCAACCTGCCCACGACGTGTAGGCCGGATACGTGCTCGAACCAGAGGACGCTATTCTGCTGTTCTTCCACTCATCCACGTCCACCAGAAATGCGTTTTCGAACCCCACCTGTTCCAAGTAGGGGACGACTTTCGGTGCCACCGGGCCCTCCATGATTTTTGCTTCCGGCCCCGCCGTGCTACAGTACGGTCGGCAGTGCGCGTTCAAATCCGCGGTCAGGATCACGGGCACGGTTCCCAGTGCCGGAGGCCCTTTGCCTTTGTTCTGCGGCTTTTCCGAGGACTGCATGAACTCGGCAATCAGCTTGTTCAGCGACTCCGCCTGCTTCAGCCGCACCCCCTCCATGGCCGCCGAAAAGCCCGCCTTCATGTGCGTGGTGCACACTATCAACTCTTTGTTGCCCATCTGGCGCTGCAGCCGTTTTTGCTGTTCTTGATTTGATGCAGCTTTTTCGCCTCCTCCTGTGTAGACAAATCTTCCCATCAGGGCGACCATGATTTGGTCCTCCAACAGCTTCCTGCGCAGGGGCTTGAGGAGCCGCCACCGACTCGACTTCCACAAAATCGCGCAGCCGTCGTTGGCGTAGCGCCCCCGCTTCTTGAAGAAGAGCCCCTCAGCCATGTTCCGGCCGTAGGAAGATGCGCTCCCTGTAGCTGCGGAAGACGAAGAAGTTGTTCCAGATGAAGTTCCTAAGCTCAGCGCTACCAACAGCTCGTGAAAAAAGTCCTCTTCGATTTCTTGGAAACAGAGGAAGTCGGCTCCGCCATCGCTGTGCCACGCTCTTGCGACGGAAGCGGTGATCATTTGCTTCCGCTTCTCCCAGGCGAGGTCTGCATTCGTGGCGCGAAAGGCGAAATTGTCCTTCGGCTTCGCCTCGCCCGGCGCCAGTTCGGGTGCCTTTCTGAAGCGATGAAAACCGCCCTCCCAATTCTGCATCGGAATGTGGCAGTTGTCTTTTATGTGCTCGGCAGCGAACGGGACCGGCTGGCCCTCCGCGAGCGTGGGAGCGAGGAGATTCCATTGCAGCACGCGCACGAGTATGGGCTCTTCCTGTTCATCTCGACGTCCACTCTGGATCGTCTCGACAGGGTTTTGTTCGTGGGCCTTCTTCGCCTGGTGGAGTGGTACAGAGGCAGATGCAGCTGGAGCTGCCTCCGCCTCCCTCACGTCTCCGGATACGTCCTTCTCCGACGCGCTGGAATCCAAGGAAAGCGCGCCAAAGCGATTGTGCGTAGCAGGCGTCATAATTTTGAGCATGCAATTTATTTTCGTGATCGCTTTTATATTGCTTTTATCACTGAAATGCACTACAAGAACGAGCCAGCAACTAACCTGGGATTGAGACATTTCATTGAGACAAAAATTGATGCCAGTGAAGTACTACGAGTTCTTTTTAGCCGTTGGATTTTTACTACTTGTTCTCGACGCAAGAACGCAAAGTGTCCGTATGTAAGGACCCGACACGGTGTCGAAATCCCTTGCTCGATCTTCCACCTTCTCGCATAAAGCCAAGGGCGCAACTTGCTCTCGCTCGGAACAATCATTGGAACATTTTTCATTCCGCTCATTGATTCTGATCTTCTCGAGGTGCGGCTTGTTTTCGTCATTGTCCGAGTTTTGCTCGTTATCACGTCGCTATCACTCAAGCCCAGCGAACCACCAACGAGGCGAGGATCCCAACTGGAGGTGCAAGTGGGGGACCGCTACGTACTAGTTTTTGCGCTGCTCACGCCAATAAGGCCGCAATCGCTTGTGCGTCGACGGAAGTTCGTTTCTGGATTTGAAAAGCAGTTCATTCGAATTAAAAGCTGAAGCTCGCCGCGATGATCAGATTGCATCCGCGTCAGCAGGAGTCATTCTTGCATGATGACGAGGCATGGATTTTTGTCATGGTCCGATCCACCGCAGCCTCGATGTCAACACAAATTCATTGTCTGGAGGGATCGAAACGTTATCAATAGCTGCACGCGCTCCTGCAAGTGCAACTGCAATCACGTATCAGAATCACAATCTGGCTTGAATTAGGAGAAACACCATACACAAATAATGTGGAACCAAGTTCTGCTTGTTATTTTTTCTGCGAAAATTTCAAGAAAAACAAAGCTGCTGACAAGATCAGCATCCATCGTCCTATCAAGGGGAGCGCAAAACGCGGTATATTATTTTTAGCACTACTAGCTAGAAAGCCATACTCATCTATTTCGTTGCATTGACGGTTTTTTCTTGATTGTTGCTTCTTGCGAGACGTAAGTTCGTTACGCCAAAATAAAGTACGACCACAGTCGGGTGAAAGGTAATAAAGAACCTCGATAGATTTCAAGCGGTTGCGGTGGAAGCCGAAGCAGTGAACCATCCCAGATGGATCATCGGGTTTCTTTTTTCGATCAGTGATTTTCTCTCCTTGCTTTGCCTTTTTCGCCGTCTTTCCCTTTCGGTCCACGAATCTCTTTGCGCGCCACTTGATGCACGTATGAGTGAAAATTACTCGTGCGAGCAAAGTATGAACGATAGTCAGAGCTGGTTCATCTTCTGCGCTCGCGATTTACTTTTTCTTGCCCTTTTTCTTGCCGAACTTTGCCATCGGATCCGGCATGTAGGGGTTAAACTGCAACAACGGAACCGCTACCGAAATCCCGTCCTTCACGCGGAAGTTTTCGTACGGCTTTAGCAGGGCGTTCGTCAGTGTCGTTTCCGACACAACGATGTTCTTCTCCCTGAGCTTCTCGCGACATCTCTCGATCTCCTCGAACTGGGCGTCGCGGCGGTCCACGTACAGGTCGCTGCTCGGCTGCAGCTGCCCGTGCACCTCGGCCCACAGTTTCTGTGGGAATGTGATGGCAGGAGCAGTTCAAAGTTGATGTTCGTCATGATGGTTTCATTTTGTGACTGACTCTAGCTCTCCTCCTGCGCAGAAGTGATGTGATAACCTCGCCTAATACTCGTACACATAGAAAAATCATTGATCGTCGTAGTGGTTCAAGGAATCAAGTTGCCACGGAACAAGTACGCATGTCCCGAGTTCGTCGGCGAAGGTGTCTTCGGCTTGGTTTTGGACAAAGGGCGGGATAGTGACGTCCTCTTCCGGTTCGTGCAAAAACGTGGAGAGCTGGTGCCGCAGGCGCTTCATTTCGGTCTTGCGCACGTCCTCATTGATGGTCGCCATCTCAACGTCGCCGTTGTTTTCGTGCCGGCAATCGCCGTTCGCGAGGTAGCCGTGGGCCATTACGCCATCCCGCTCAAAAAGCTCCTCCTGCGACGGGCCCGCGGTCTCCCCATCCTCGCCTGGTGCTGCGGCCGCGGGTCTGAGGTGTGCAATGGATACTTTATTTGCTGGGGAAGAATTTCAGTTTTCCTTTTCTGTATTTCAATTTTTGGGGCAGGCACGAGCACTGCGAGAGGGGACCCACGTACACTGTAAGACTAATGTAGCATTGCATGATCATGATGCGACCTCGTTGTCGTTCCCGCCGCTCTTCCCGCAGGCGCCGACCTCGGCCTGCTGCTGCCGTGAAAGCCTCTCGGCAGCAGGTACACGTTTGGTCCCCCTGGCTGCAGGTTCGCTCCTTCTTCCTGTCTCCGCACCAGCTGCTCTTCCACGCGCGAACGAAATTCCCGCCAATTCGCGATCGCTGCCTGCATCTCGTCGTGCTGATTCTTGTCCTCGACCTCCTTGCGCCGTTTTTCCAGCCACCGCTCCTGCATTTTCTGCTCGGGCGTTTTCGGGGCTTTGTCGGGGTCCAGCTCGGTATTCAACATTTGCTCAAACTCGTCAGGTTGGATTGCGTCCGGTGGAAGAGGGTAATGCGCATTGAACGTGCCGACGGAACGGAGGCTGCGGTGGGGAAAAGTAGATGTGTGAAAGAGAGCGGAACCCAATCAGATTTTTGAGGTTTTCCACGCGAACCATATCGTATTCTTTCATGCAGCACGAAGAAATAAAAAATCGTTCTTGTGGAGACGTCGCTGTTCATGAGTCACTCAACACGAGTCGCTCTTTATTCATTGTCTACTCACTCTATCTAAACATCGTTACTAAAAACGCTTGAAGAATTCGCCTTCAACTTCAAGGCCTTCATGACAGTACCTGCTCGCGCTGCTTGGTCGCGTCGCGTTGGCGAGGCGACGCATTTCGGCGGTTTGCGCGCTGTGCGGGCGAAGCCCCGCCGACGTCGGTCTGCCAGCCGAAGTAGGTCTCGATCCCGGCCGAGTCGTGCTCGAGCTTGGTCGTGAGGAAGCGTCGAATGCAGCTGTTCCGATGAATCAGTCAGTATCTATCACCACAAGCAGGAGAAATGAGGTGAGCACCAGCACTACAGCACAAAGGACAAATAATAGCTAGACAACAGCTGCTGCTACACCAGAAGTCGAGATGAAAGTGAGATAGATACACGTGCCCGAGTGGAGACTGAAGCGACTCTGTGGGCGGCCGCCGTAAGACGCTTTGGCGCTGTGTGGGCGAGGGAGGTGGCGGTCGCGTGAAAATTCGACAGGTCGGGCACTAGCGCTCGCGGGCCGCATCGCGGACGAGGGACGTCCACTGCCAGTCCGGCCCAGCCGTGTACTAGCCGACCAAGGGCGCGACTGCGTCTGCGACACTGAAAGGAAGTCGAATTTCGATGAAGAATTGAACTTTTTGAAAGGAAAAACAATCACAAACAGAGCAAGGCATACTGATAGATACGGCTCATGGTGCTCCTGGTCATGCTGCTTGGCGGTCTCTCGAAGGCCGACGTCGACGGTGGCCGCGTGCTCAATGCGGAAAGGGGTCTTCGGCTGCTCGCCAGAAGCTGCTTGGCCGAGTCAGGACGCAGGGTCGCGGAGTGTGGCCGCGTCGCCGCGGAGTTCGGTCTTCTTTTGGCTGAGTCCGGGCGCGTGAAATTGTATGTTTTGCGCGGCTTCGGGTTCCGTTTCGGCGGCGAATACACCTCGCGGCTGGGTTCCCCCGCACTTTCCCCATCTAGGTGCTGGCTTGTACTTTGAAAGCGGTTCGTCAGCCGCTTCGGATGTTGGGCTGCGTACCTGGCATACCGTAAGGCGTCCTCATTTTCTATCGACAAAAACAACAGCACCAACAGCAACATCGATAGATGGACATGGAACAGCAAAAACAACTTTCTTGCACTGAAGCAAGCTCATCATCCAACGAAGGATGAAAGTAAAAGAAAGGTAGAGCAGTAAGTACTTTGCGCTTCCTTCGTTGGCTCCACCTTGCTTAAAGTCGTCGAAACCGGGCGGGTTTGTGTCGCCTGCACCGCCGACGTCCCGAGAGCTGTACCGGGCTAGGTTCGCACGGTAAAAAGTGTACATGCGGTCTACGAACTTCCGACAGTTGTCCGGCTCTTTGTACGGGATGTCGTTAAACATGTGTTTCACGCGCCGGAAGAAGGCGTCGTTCGGAAAGTACGTCGCGCTCTTGCCCCCGCCGTCCATGCGCACTGGCTTGCTCTCGTCGTCGCTCTCGCTGCTCGCGAACTTGTTTTTGTACTTCAGTCGGTAGTACCGCTGCAGGTGCTTTTGGATCTCCACGTACTTGGGGTCCGCTGAGTACACGTAGCCCGCGATTTTCTTCATCCGCGGCGCCTTCTCCCCCAGATCCTCTTGCTCGATTAAGTGCTTCACGGAGGCGAACTGCGGGTTCTCGCGCGACGGGGGCATGATTCCAGCAGCGGCACCCGGACCCGCCGCCATTGCGTCGTCGATCACCTGCGACATGCTCGCGGAAGAGGCCTTATTGTCCTTGGAGAGCTGCTTCGCGCGCTCGCTCTTGATCTCGTTGCGCACCTCGTCCGTGACCGCGCTCCGCTTCAGAAAGGCCAACCGCGGATCGGCAGCCAGTGCGGGCCGTGTGCTCATGCGGCGGTTGCGAAACATGGACATCAGCTGCTTCAGCTCGGCGTCAATCCCCAGCTGCGAAAACTGCTTCTCGGGAGGGAGGTCGGCAGGCCGGCTGCTGGCTGTAATTGATGGCGGACCTCCGCCGTGCTCCTGGGAAGCGGTCTGGAGCTGGGGATCCACGGGCTCATCCTTCTTGCCAGGACTCGCAGGGTCGCCGCCGGTCGTCGTGGGAGAATCCTTCATAGTCACGTCCATCCTGAAACTAAAAGAATGCCTATGAATGCAGGAGCGTGATGGAACCTACATCAGGCGGGCGTGAGGTGGCACATTGTCATTTCATTTTGCAAGACGCTCGCGTGTTGCGACAGCTTTGCTTCAAGATTTATGTTTGCCCTCCAAGGTTGTACTTAGATCAACTTTGCAGCCGAGCCTCGATTTCGATCGCTGAAGACTCCTCTCCAACTACCACCTTCTCCTCGACGACATGAGCGCATTGTGAGCGGCGTATAGCCACTGGTACTCGACGACAAGCTTCGGGCGAGTGCTGAGCACCACTTTTCTGAATATCTATTCTTTCATTCTTCGTTGTACATTTGATCTTGTCAAGGTCAATCGAAATATTCCACTGCGTAAACTAAGTTTGCGTTCTGTAGTTCTTCGAACGCAATTTTTTCGACGCTCTAGAGTTGCGAGCGTATTTCTCGATGATTTTCCACCAGCGCGTATCCGTCGCAGCTGCTGGCTGTTACGTCTTCGTTAAGTGTAAGTACTTTATGAGCGCCGCCCGCCCGGACAACTCTACTACTTCTTCGTCTATAGGGTGAATGGGGTAGTCTCGTAGGCTCCCTCCGCCTCCGTCCTCGGTGGTACTTCGCGCAGACGCGCGGCCGCTCCATTACCATTTCCCTCCGCCGGCGTTGGGACGTGCTGCCGCCTCATGTCGTCCCGCAGTAGGCACATGAGCGAAACCGCTAGATTACAGGACAAAACAATGCATCTTACTTTTAAAACATCTATTAAAAACCGGACGTCACTCGCT
>RXOD01006174.1:0-11043 GCA_005223375.1 Amoebophrya sp. AT5.2
CGTCGCGAATTTGAATTTCAATACATCTTATTTCTTCTGTAGCGCGAGCACCGGCAGCTGCGGGAACAACATCTCCTGCCACTGGGCTTGCGCCACTCGCGATCGAAGAAACACTATTTTCCGACAACCGCTTCCCAAAACTGGCTCTCATCTTGTAAAAGACGGCTTTCCCCACCCAGAACTGCTGGCCCGGGTAGAGCGGCTTGTGGTCCACGCGTTTGTCGGTCCAGTGGTCAGTGCGGTTCACGTTCAGGACCTGCTTGGCGGAGTTCTTATAAGCACAGACGGTTGCTCGCAGGTGGCTCAAGTTTGCGTGTGCGCTGGGTCCCGAGAGGCCGTCTGTGTTGCACGGCGTCATCAAGCACTTTCGTGGCTTGTGGTGATGACGAACGATGTGCTTGTCGTCCTCCTCCCAGTAGTCCTGCCGCAGCAACTTCTTTCTCTTCACAAAAGTGGCACAGGCCTTAGTCCCGCTCAGCAGGAAGGCGTGTCCGACAGAAGGTACTGAAACTACAGGAACAGCGGGAGAATCTTCGTCGGCCGCGTCGTCTCGGGTGATGATCGGAATTTCAGTCTGCTCCTCAGCCTGCTCAACCACCACTCCCACGCCGTCCTCATCTTCCAGCTTCCTAACCAAATCAGTAATCAGCATTTCTTTCTTCTGCTGCTCCACCTGCACGACGTCCCGGATGTGGTCCTGGAATATCATCATCGTTGACTTGTCCACCAGCCCCATGTTGCACGCGAGGTGCAAGATCCACATTTGTCCGTCCCTAAAAGCTTTTGTTAGCCCGTCGGGCCACATGACCTTGCCGGGGCCGTGGTAGAGACGCAGCAGCTTCGACCGCTGCAGGCCAGCAAGGGCCTGAAAATCAGGGCGGATGTTCTTTTCCTTCGGTTCCTGGAGTGCGTTCCGGCTGTCGCTGATTTGGGCAAAAGTTCTGCCCACCACGCAGAGCGCCAGGTCCAGCAGGAGTTGCAACAAAAATATTATTTCCGACGAGAGTACTTTTTGTGCAAGCACTTCAATCGCCGTACTGCTGCTGAACTTTCGGTTCGGCTTCGGCTGGAAGCGCGACAGCACGCTGATCCTCGGGCTGTCCATGGCGGCGAGGAAAGGAGTGCCACCTATCCGCTCTCGACCGGCATCGGCAGCACCAAGAATGTGGCGCTGAAGAGGACCTGCTAGGTAGTAGACCCGCTGTATGTTGGACTGCGCCTGCGGGAACTTGCACAGCCCGATGCACCCACTCAGATCTTCCACGAAGCCGTCCACTTCCTCAAAACTACTGCAGCCTTCTGCAGAATGAGCAACGCTGGCAAGCTCGCTCACCGATACGGCGGTCAGGGCGTTGAACTTCAACCAAATCAGTTCGCCCAAACGACCCTTGAACGGGCTTTTGACACTGCGCAACAGCCACTCGTTCCCCGCAGCGCGCGCCCGCTCCCGGTAGTACGTTGTCACCTCTGGTTCGAGCAGTGGTTTGATCTTTGATGCATAGACGTCCTGTCCCATGTAGTACACGATGGGTTGCAGCATGCGGTGCTTCGCTCCCACCACCAGCGGGCAGTAGGGAATTTTCTCGGTCTCCGCATAGTCGGTCAACGCCTGCTCCGCGCCAAACCCCACCCTCTCCTGAACTAGATCCAGCTCGGCTTTTGACGGAACAGCTAGAGCATGATCGGGTAGCTCCAGCTTCGACTGCTCCATCATGGACTTGTTGAAGTCCAGGCGCTTCTTCACCATCACCTGGTCGAAAGCAAAAGGCACCGCCGTCAGTTCTCTGCCGATATACACATCCCGCCGTCCCTCTTCCAGGATCGAAAACGACCCCAACGCGAAGGAGCTAAACAAGACGTACATGCGGAGATGGAAAAAGAGGTCCCCACCGTGGATCAAGTCGTCCACGTGTGTTCCGTAGGCCCCCGACGGCGGGAACTCGCGCTGGTGATGGGGCAGCAGCTGATCCACAAACCTGATACTGTTCGGATTGACGAGCGAAGTATTTTGCGCCCAATGACGCAGACGCGGCACCTCCTGCTCTGCTCCGTTCTCGAGACACTGGACCCGGGCCTTCAACTCGGTGCTCTCAATCTTGGCCAGGTCTGCCAGTTTGTCGTAGTAGTACTTGGTGACAGCTGCTTCGCCGAGGGCTGCTATTTTTCTCTCGCTGCTGTTCCAATAGTACATCCAGACCGCCGGGTCCACCTGGGATTGAACAAAACCAAGACTGGAGGCGGTTTCATTCAATGTCGTTTCCCAGGCGTACGGCGCGTCAGGCTGTCCGTATAAAGCCTTGTCCAGCTCACGACACTCCCCAAGAGTGGGGACGCCGGCTACGGCGAGTTGCTGGATGCACAAAGGGATTTGACAGTAGACCTCGACGTCCTCGGGCCGGTCGTACATGTCGATCATCCTCTTTCCTCTGAGGAACGCCTCGGAAACATCTCCAATCATCCCAGTACAGGCGGTGGACTGAAAAAATTGGAGAAGTACAACTATCGACGCGTCGCAGATTGTATATGATCTGCAAGGCGGGGCCGCTGCGCCGTCCGTCCGCTTGTGACGCATGTCGCGAAAGCCTTGCGTCACCCACCTCCCCTTCACCTTCGTAATCTGACCGCTAATGCGATCAATCTTGATAACAAGTAGAAACCTACTTGTTACCACATTTTTACGGGCTTTCTTGAGGTCCTGGAGCTTGAACTCGCGCCCAAAGATTTTATGTTTATGGACCACCCGCAGTTCCTCCGCCATCGCCGGGTACAGGTACTCCAAAAAGCCACCTGCCTCCCCATCTTCGACGGTAACTACTATGCTGCTTGACTTGACGTCCTTGCTGAAGTGCTCAAGGGACTCGTGGGCGTCCTCGCACACTTCGTAGAACATCACCAGCACGAAGGAATCTGGAATTTCCTTCTGCGCATCCTCCGCTGACTCGAAACGCGGAACGACACCTCCTCCCCAACGAACGTACGCCACGCGGCCTGCGGGCTGACGATGTGCTTTTGCCTTGCAGACGGCTGCTTCGACGACGACGTACTGCAAGTCGCGCCGGTTGTCGCGCTGGTTGAGGTGCTCACGAATGCACTTTCCGTTTAACAGCTGTGATGCTAAAAATACCACGTCGCTCGGCCCGGACATGAGCTTGTAGCTGTGCTGCTGCATCTGGGTCTTCTCTGCTCGTGCCAGACCTTCGACCTTTGCCAAGACTGAGAAATCAACGCTGCGAACAACGTTGGCCTCCGGGAAGTCGAAAGGAGTGGTGAGGAAAGTCTTGCCCTGCTCGTAGACAAGCTCCATGCCGGTTTTACACTGGTTCAGCGCCTTCAGAGCGTTAGGGTGAAGAAACCCGTCCTCAGTTAGGCGTTCCTCCTCCGGGATCTTGAAAAGTTTCGTGGTGGAGTCTCTCCAGGTTGCTGGGAGCGAAGAAGTAGAATGAGTCAAGAGAGTTTTGGCGGCAACACTGCGGGCACGCTTCTGCTCCCTCTGCTCCTCCTCCTCTTCACTTTCAGTTGGCAGCAACCGGGCTCGCTTGCGAGTTACCGGCTTGACTCGGTGCTGATCGAGACCATCCAGTTTTTCTCGACGACGCTGGTAGCGCAGGGCCCGTTCTGACGGCTGCGCGGCAGAAGAAGCAGCTGGCTGCTGCTCGTCGAGTGGCGATATGTCCTGTTCCTCGTCCCGAGACACATCCAGCTCCTGCAGGCGGCTGCTGAGGTGTCGTTTTTGCTCTCCGTTGATTTGCGGCAACTCCCACTCGTCAGAACGCTCGAGTCCTTCGCTTGGCGCGTTGTCATATCGAAACGGGCACTGGTACTGTGGAGGACCGTCGCTGGAGAGAATGGAAATTGGACGATAATCGGCAGGCAACGAGGAGCGCACACTTGCTCGCACTCCGAGAAGCTGATCAGGAATAGCGGTGTCAAAACTAACACCCTGCCTCGTGCCTCGCTTGTACTGGGACGTGGTTGTGCCACCGCATTTCGCGCAGTGCTGCAAAAACCGTCTCAGGCTCGTGAAGGTCTTCCCGCACTTCTCGCATTGCTGAAAGTCTTCGCCGGTCCCTACACCCCGTCGTCTCCACGTTGAAACCCCGTCGCGGACCGACGTGAAAATGTCGCGGCGACGAGTGTGTAGGTCTCCGCCATGGCTGACAGGCTCGATGAAATTTGCTGCTGATGAGGAAACACCGAGGGCAGTTTGCTCGCACTGCTGACCCGGCTCATCATCAATCACCACCACGCCCTTCCGATCCTCCACCAGTTCCAGCAGGTGGTGGTCGGGATAAAATTCGTACTCCACCTCGTCCTCGTTCTCGAGCGGGGCAAGAAGAGCAACATCTTTGTTTCCGTATGGTTGGGCTCGCGAACCTGTGCTGACGGTGATGGTCTGGTCTCCTGGGTTGATGGCCTCGACAACACCAGAAATCCACTTTCTGAACTTCCCATCCCCTTTTCGGCGCACGTAAACTGACTGCCCGATCTCGTACTGCTTGTTCGGCTTGCCGCGCGCATAGACGCGCGCTACGACTTCACGGCGCCGTTGAAGATTTTCGACGTCCTTCTCGAGCACGATGATGCGACAGCACTGCTGTACTTTCGCGTTGCGCTCTATGAACTTATTGATTTGCCCACTGTTCTTGGTGGGCCGCTCCTCCTCCGCCAGCAGCTTCTCTTCCCAATCCCTCACACCCCTGTAGAAGGTACCGTAATGACAATTATACGGCGACACCGTGGTGTTGAGGATCGGGACGGAATTAACCTGGAATTCCATTTCCTGCACGATCATCTGCTTGAGTGCAAACTCCTCGGGAAAACAGTCGGAGTCGCACTTCTCGCGCAGCACGGTGTCGAGAAAGTTCTGCCACTCGTAGTCGAAAACTTCCTCCTCCACCCTGTGCATGGCCAAATTCCAAACGAACAGCTCCAAGAACGGAGGAAACGGAGCTGAGGTGACCTTGTTCATGCGCTGCTTGTCGCGCCCGTTGCCGGCCTCGAGTTTGCTTATTCGATGTGCTTCTTCGAAGCCCACCTCGTGCCAAATCGTGTTACCGGCCTCAACAACCCGTTTGAAGCGTGCCGAAACAAATTCGGAACCGATGTCCCAATACACATCAGCACACACCCCTCCCATGACTGTTTTCGCCCGCTGCCAGCACTTGATCGCGGTGCCGGTCCGGCCGCCGTCGTGGTCGTTGGCGTCGTGCAATTCGTACACCCGCAAGCGGGTGCACAGATCGACGATCTTGATTATTTCTCCCAAGCGGGTGTAGACCAAATCTACTGCCCACTTTTCGTTCTTCCCGAAACTAAACTGCTGTAGCGCTCCGCGTCGACGAATAGCTGCAACATCGTCAAACTGCGCGCACAACTTGCAGTTTGCCCGGATGTCCTTCAGGGCGGTAAGAGCTTTCCCTTGGTAGAGAAGCTCGATTGCCGGAGTGTGGCCCAAAGACTCATGCTCCCGCTTCATGAACTCGTACAGCTGTTTTGTTCTCTCGGCCTCCGCGTCAGATACAGAAATTTCGTTGGTTGCGGTGCTGTCTGGGATCTGTGCATCCAGCACCTCGTCCAACGCCTCAAAAATCTGGTCCTCCTCGTCATCTGCCAGGCCCGAATTGAGGAAGACGCTGGCGAAATAAAACTTGGCCGGACTTGGCATCCGCCACTGCTTGCTGGCGGTTGTGTTGCCGTATGTTGCGAGAGCCGTCGAGCCCTTCAAAAAGTTGCTGATGTTCTGTTCCTGGTAGAAAAACTTGCATGGCGATGGAGGTATCCACCGACGCTGCGCCTCGTGTCGACTGATGAAGCTGATTTCCACCATCGAGATGTCCTCAGGCGCCAACTCGAAAGTCAAGCCACACATCTTCGCCACCGGAGGAGTAATACTATGGCAAATGTCCACGCGGTACTGCTTGATGAACAGCTGTCCCAAGATCGGAGGGACATCACGAACTGTACCGGTCTCCACCACCTGCCACGGCTGTACAAAAACTTGTGGTGCTTGATTGATGAGGAAAAACTGCTCCGTTTCGAAATATGCAGTCGGCGCTGAGTCGCATGTGTTGTTCGATGCTATCGACCCAAAACGGACAGGAGGGTCGAGCTGCGTGTTGTGCCCCGGGTTCAAGTCTTTCAGGTTCGCGTAGATCGACCCGGGCAGCGGGTTATGCGACGAGCATGTGTCCAACGCTACCAAACCGTTTTTCTGCTTGTTTTTATTTCGCTTGGTGAGAAGGATCGTTGACGACATTTTTCGCACGTACTCGGACGATGCAGCTGTTGTGAATTTCACCCGCGCCGACGAGGTAGAAGTTGTGGCGGGCTCCTCTTCCTCCTCATCAACAACAGGCACATGTAGATTTTCGATGTCGAATCGTGTATGTGGTGCGACACGGCGCACAAAATCGTCTCCGTCCGGCGAAACTGTAGAAGAGGACGGGGCTGCAAAATCGTCTTTGTGTAGAACTGGCGCTGCGGGATCGTCCCCAGATGAAGGCCCTACTTTCTGGTCCGCAACGCTGGCAGAAAACTCGGGTTCCTGCTCGTAGTCGCTTTCGGTGTTGCGTTCCACCTCTTCTTCCTCGATTTCTTGAAGAGCAGAAAAACTATTTTGGCAAGCTTGTTGATCCGGGCGGGGCACGGCAGGAGAAGTCTCGACAGAATGCTTGCTGTGCTTGCTCGGAAATGTGAAACCCATGGAGGGTGGCTCGCCTATGTCGACCTCGATTGCTGAGCTTGATGTGCCTGGACGCGGGGTGCTGTCGTCGTCAGAAAAAGGATTGAACTCCTTGCTGAAGAGGGCCTCGTCTTCAGAGTCAGAAAGCGGAGGAAGAATTGTGACCCCACGACTAGAAGAAGTAGGTGCTGCTTGCGGGCGGTGCAGAGGCGTTGATTTGGGCTTCTGCTTCTTTGCCGGTCGCAACAAACTTGAACTCGTGCTGGCTCGATCACGCTTCCAATTTTCCTGAAGGAGTGTAGGTCCTGGCGACGAACGCGAACTTCCACGCATTGGCACATCATCGTCGTCCCAAGTCGGAAGAGCTGGCGCCTGTCGGGAGAAAGACTGCCGGGAAACCGGGTTTCGGACACCAGGTGGAGCTGGGGGCGGCGGACTCGGAGGCGCCTCCTGCTTAATCTGGTGCTGCTGCGACGAAACAGGCTCACTTTTTATTTCCTGTTTTACCACCGGCGGCACGCTCTCTTGCTTAAATTCCCGATGCTCCTGCTTGATGGGGACTTCGAGTGACGAAAAGTTCGGCGGAAAATTCATGCTGGGCGGATAGTCTGGCTTTGAAGATGGAGAAGATTCGTTCTGTGTGGAGAATCGAACTGGTGGAATCTGCGGTCGGACATCGTCGTGACTGTGGTCACAATGACCTCCGGGCACCTCCACCTGAATGGTAACTGTTGTCCCTTTGCTGCACAAAACATTTGCTGTCGAAAAATCTTCGTTCTTCTCCTCCCCGCTCGTTTTTCACTGCTTGTTTTCTTTTGCCTTTTTCTCCGCCTTTTCCTTGGCGAGTTGCTTTGCCTTTTCGGGGTATTTCCGCTCGAACTGGGTGATCATTCGCCAGAACTCTTTCTTCGTGTGTTTGCCCTGGCATTTTCCGGTCGTCAATACATCGTTGCAAAACTCTCCGAATTTGCACCAATTCGCATTGGGCTCCTTCTTGAGTTTGAAGCGATTACTCGCCTCAATGCGCTTTGCCTGCTCTTCCTGCGACAGCTTTGCCGGGACCCAGAATTCTTTGCCATTCGAATCTTTCTTGGTTTCCCCATCCGCACTGCTGTTGTTGGGTGCTGCTTGCGCCCCTGGCGTCATCAACAAACTTCCACCACCGTTTTTGCCTCCGTTTGCTGCTGCTTGTCCCAAAAGATTCTGCAGCGCAAGCACGTTCTGCTGCGAGATTGTGGAGGTTGGAGTGAGGAAACCATCGTTGTCGGCACCACCGCTGCTACCACCACCACCGCCGAGGGTCCACAAACCGGTCCCCGCACCGCCACGGGTAGAGACGCTTCTTGCCGTCTGGTGGAAGTACGAGTTGGTCATGGCATGTTGTCCGTGTGAATCGACGGACAGCCTCTCGCCAATCTGCTCCAACAGCTTCTGCATGTGGTCTACCTCGTCGCGATCTTTGGGGTAGTGCACATCTGCACCAGCCGCATTTGGTTTGTAGCGTTTGAAGTCGGTAATGTTGAGCGAGTCGACCTCGGACTGCAGGCTGGAGTACGTGTACGGGCGGTCCACGGTGGCGCGCGAAATGGAACTCCTGATCAGCTGTTCCGTCGGCTTCTGCAGGAAGAGAGCTTTCAATGCTCGATCCACCTTCGCCTTTTCCGTGCGCACATTTGTGCTGTCGTTGATCTCCACTTCCCGCCGGTAAATGATGCCCAGGAGGTGTAAGAACAGCATCGGGGACTGCATGTCTGGTCTGCGGATGAGATGCACTTCGCTTTCCAGTGCTGATTGTACACTTCGTGTGTGGGGGCAGAAGTGCTGATCGAGTGCTCCCATTATTTCCACCAAATCTCGCGACTGGCCAGCGGCGGTTGCGACCGAATGCTCCCCTTCAAAAATTTCACCTGTGGTTTGATTTCTGCGAAACGACTGGGCGATGATCTGCTGTCCCATTTTCGTGAAGCTGGCGCCGACGAGGCGGAGGGACACCGACCAATGCCACACCGACTCCTTCCAAACCCGCCACGCAAAATCTTGGCGGAGCGGCGGCTTCGTCAGGGTCGCGATGTAGAGGTCGCCCCACTTTGTCGTCTTGCTGGTTTCAGAAATCCGTGGCTCGATGATCCGGAGTTTTGCCCAGTCGATCATGTCGATTCGCTCATCATGCTTCATGCGCGGAATACGTTCACCCTTGGCAATCTGCTCTGCCAGGGAAAACTCACTCGCGCCGGCTGCTGACGAGCGCGGACCTGCATCCCCCTCCGGAACTGGCGACAAGAGAAGTTTGCCTTTCCGCGTGGTCGTGGTGGGTTCGACGGAGCTGCACTCGCTGCAGATTTCGTCGTCCTGATTCTCGAGGAAATACATGCGGTCCTCCAATTCTTTCATCGCGCTCACCACGACATTCAACGACTTCCGCAGCTCCTCCTGATTCTCGAGCGCAATTACCCGCTCCGTATCGAGCGTGGTGCTCAGCTCTGCTCTCTCGATGTCTATTTTTGACTGCAGCTCGTCAAACATGGTGCGGCGATGGGAAGAGATCTCGCGGATGGTCTCGAGGTCCGCCTTGACTTCTTCCACAAACTTAGTCGCCTGTTCGTAGTTGGCGTCGAGTTCTGCTTTGGTCGTGGAAAACTTTACCCCAATGGCAGTCAGAGCAGCGGAGATGTCACCTTCAGGAAGATCACGAATTTTTGCTGCATCCCCCATCGCGGCACCCAAAACAGCAACAGCAGAATCCAGCTCGGTCAGTTTCTGCTCAATGCCGTCCGTTTTCACGTCCAGGTCCACAAAACTCTTGGCCATGTAATCGCGCATGGACTGCTCCTGTTGACCCAAATCCGTCATCACCTTTTCGTACGCAAGCTTGCTGTTGGAATCGAACCACTCCGCGATTTCGCCCATACGCTCCTGCACGCGGGGAATCTTGGAGGCAACGTCCTCCAAGTCGTTGATTCGCAGGTGCGCATTCTCGAGGCGGTGATTGTGGGGAATCAAAATATCACCCAGGAGTTTCTTGAAGTGTTCGTCCTCCATCAGCTTCGCTTCTGCCTTGGCCTTGGCATCGGCCTCGGATGCTTCGGCATCTTTCTTGGCCTTATCGGCAGCCTCCTTGCGTTCACGAGCTTCACGCGCCGCCTTTTCCGCCGCTTCTTTACGCTTCGCAGCAGTCGCTTCACGTTCCACGCGCTCCTTTTCCTTGTGCTCGAATTCGATCTGGACACGAATTTCTTCGCGAAGTTCCGCTTCGCTTTTGCGGTGCGGGCAACCGCTGATCGGCAGTCGGTTTCCCATTTTGGTTGAAGAAGATTTTTGGTCAGGAGCTGTTTGTTTCGGTTCGAGGCGTCACGTCGTAGATCAGGACTTCGGTGTAGAGATCGCCGGTCAGCGCGCACTCCACGACACAAAAACTGCTGAATCGATCGCAGTATTCGACGAAAAACCCAGCTGCTAAATTGCGGTTGAAATCCTGGGTCAGCGTGCACCTTGGATGGCTATCGTCCCAAAACCAGACTGGGTTGCTTTTTCGAAGATTTCGAGGAATGTCCAATTCGTCGTCGTGCATGAACAGAGACTGCTAGTTTGAAGGCGACGGCTCCGGTTCAGTTTCCGGCTCCGCGTTGATCAGAAGGCTTGTTGCTGCTTCCGGAGCTGAATAGGAAGTATCAGCTATCGTAGGCTGTGGGTGTCGTTCGCGACTCGGGAGAGTGTGGAGAAGACTCAATCCCAGGATGTGCACATCGGTGTGCTCTGGCGCCTCACCATATTAAAATTGATCCTGGTATTTCTGACGATGATCAACTTCAAAACTCACACTCAGGTCGTGTTCTCAAGAAGACACAGGAAACGCGACACAAGTTGGAGCGTGAGCTGTCACACTGCTGTACACCTTGCTGGGTTATTTTACTGTTGTCTCTCACTCGCAGGTATCTCCGAAAAGGGCTACGCGGTTCATTCGGGTGGGTTCATTGATTCGCAAATTGACAGCCATGATTTCGTTTTTCAGACTTGCAGATGCGAAAACTATGCCCCTAAACTCGTGTGTGTCTCGGTTTGTGCTTGTCAATGTGTGGTTCTCTCATTCATTTTCAGTGCTAAATGCGATCTACTTTTAACTTGCTCATGTTCCCCATGTACTTTACTGTCGTTCTCAGTTGGTCGAACCCAAAAAATGTCAAACAAACATGCAACCGATTTGGATGGAAGTTGCGGTCTGTTCACAATGGAAAATGGCAAGAAAGTTTGATTTAGTCTCGCTTCAGAAGTAGTCGTGCACAACAAGAAAAACCGACACAACGAATGTAGATTGGTTGGTGCTCACAAAGAAAGATAGTTTTCGTTTTGCTAGCAACAGGTCG
>RXOD01006175.1:0-11039 GCA_005223375.1 Amoebophrya sp. AT5.2
TCGATCTGCCTAGTTTTCTGATAGTTTCTTGAGTGTTCCACTGAAAGTCTGCAGGCAGCGTCTCCTTTTTCTCCGGAGTCGCCGGCATCAGGAACGACGGCCTCGCGCGGAACTGAAGGTGGTCGCCGATCAACCCGACCCGCTGCGCGGAATCCATCGCGAGCAAACACTCAGGCGTAGTTTCCAGCGCCGCCTCGTCCTTCAACACTGTGTGAACGTCACATCCCTTCAACGCCACGACGTTCGACGATGTGCAAACCGCGATGTCGCAAAACCGCAACAGCATGCGGGTGCGCGCGGCCTTTGCCTGCGCGTGCGCGGTCAAGGTGTCCTCGCTCACCTCCGGGTCCTGCATCTTGTGCCGCAAGTTGAGCAGATTCCCGAAAATCGACGACGGGAACTCGCTACCCAGCGTAAGAATGATTCTAGCGAAGTTGCAGCTCGGCACTCCCGCGTCCCCCGCCGACGAAAGCCAGTGGTCGGAACTGAACATGAGCACGGCGCACTTCTGCGCGAGGTGCGCTCGTCGCGCGAAAGAGAGCGCTGCGACGTTGGTCGCCGCCGTGACCAGGACTGGCAGCATGTCCTCCTTGCACTCTACTTTCTTGTCCCTGATCAACGAAACAAGCGCTGCTGCCGCGGCGTAAATAGTTCTCGTCTTCCCGGTGCCAGGTGGACCCCAAAGCAGACGCATCGCTCCTGGCTGCAGCGACACCACATCCGCAATAAAATCGCGACCCGCGGTGAGCTTGGGGTCAGCGGTCTGTATAGCCTCCACAACGTGCTGCGGCGCGGTCGAGAAAGCAGAAGACGAACCTTTCGACAACGCTGGATTGGGGACAGCCTTCAGCATGCCGAAGGACTTCGGGTCGCGTTCCACGCGCATACAGAACGACTTCAGCCGCGCGACCTGAGGGTCCTCTGTCACCGCCCGAAAGCACAGCGACTCGCCGTTCTTCAACTGCTTGACCCTCGCATTTCCCGCTGCACTGACCGGAACAAGCGCCGAAGTCCCGGCGCGAAAAGCGAGTCGGACCCCGTTCGGCAGGAAAATCTCTGCTACCGAATCACGCTGCCCTATCCTCGAACCGCAGACGTGTTCCCATGTTCTGCGCGCAGCGAGCTTGACGAGGCCTTCTCTAGAAACGGAGGTGACCTTCGCGCGGAAACCAGCATTGGACGAGGCCCGGTGGAAGTGCGAAGCGCGTGAAACGTACGTCTTGCAGTGCCGTATGAGCGCGCTCTCGTCCAAAACCGCCGGAAGATTCGTTTCTTCCGCAACGACCTTCATGCTTTTCACGGCACCAGGACAGACCTCGTCGAGGAAGTGCCGTAGAAGCCGCTCGGGATCTCGTGGCGTCGCCGGTAGCTCCGGACCGTAGGGACCTGAGGTTCCTTGTAGAAAACACTGGGGTTTTTAACAAAAAACATTCTGGTCCCCGTTCTGAAACAGGAAAGCCCGAGCCGCAGCTACAAAGCCGCAGCTACAGCACAGCACGTCGTTCTGCCCGCGGTTCCGTCCTCTTAGTCCCACAGCTTCTACTCACATCCCCTGTCCCCACGCCCACCGCGACCGCGTCCTGTTGTCGTACGGCCACTCCGGGTTGCCTCCGGCCCCCGCCCCGTCCACCTCCGCGCGGCTCATGTGCCACCCGGTTCCTCCCGCCGCAGCGGTGGAGGAGGAAGCGCCGCCCGCCTCAGAGGAGCTGGTACTTAGCCACGCGCCCCGACGCCTCGGCGGCGTGGAGCTGATCTGCGACCATGTGCTGTCCCCGGTGCTGTCCCTATCGAGTTCTCCCGCGCCGTTGTCCTTCTCAGCCCCCTGCCCTGAGTCGTCGCCGCGGAGGTCGTGGGCGCAGAGCGCAACCACGAGCTGCTTTACGCTGCACCCGCACGCGCCACCGCGGTCGCGGCCGCAGCATCCGCCGCAGCCACCGAACGATCGCAAAAACACACACCACACCATCTTTATTCGAGCTCACTACATTACTAAAAGCAAATGCGATCGGATACAGCCGCGCGTGAGGGTACGCCCCCCACATCGATTGACGGACGCACTCACCACAACGCCCTCGCACGACGAATGATGGACGCATGAACACCCACACATCGCCGCCCTGCGCCATTCTCAATCGCATTTTTTTTTGTCAGCGGCACTGTAACTCTGCTCGTGCAGAGTCTGCTTTCAGGTAGGGGTAAAAGGGAGCTGTCTACTCAGAATCAGAAGGGAGCTGTCTATTCAGAAGCTGGCTACGGTTGGAACGAGGGGAAATCTTCGATGATGACGACTACGAGGACTCGGAGACAGTTGATGATCCGTTCTACGCATAGAACGGATCATCAACTGTCTCCGAGTCCTCGTAGTCCTCATCATCGAAGATTTCCCCTCGTTCCAACCGTAGCGCGGCACGATCACGCGCCGCTCGGCGTGGCAGCTGCCGCCTCGGTGGGGCTGGAAGACGAGGTTGGTTTGGGCCCCTTCCGCGTTCCCTGTCGTTCTCTTCCTGGCGCTGCCTCGCCGCCCGATGAGCAGCGTGCCGCTCCTCCGCCTCCGCCGCGTCGGCACGAGTCCAGTGTTCACGAATGAGACCAGGATACACCGCGCCCGGAATGTTCCATTCCGCCTCGTTGGCCGGGTAGCCGAACGCGTTCAGGAATTCGCGAAGCTGCGAGTGGAAGACGTAGTGGGGGTACCCATTGCCAGGCGTCCCGGCCCCCACACGATGGAACTCCTCCGGCGACGAGTACACTTCCTGGTAGTACTTCACCATCCGCACCACGTAGCGCATCTCCGCCACAATCCCGTCGTGAGGCCCGTGGCGTCGCATCTGTTGTTTGAAGCTGCGAATCGCGCTGCCGACGTCGCCCGGTTGCTGGAGGCTGTGCGTGAGAGTGTCGGCGGTCATAGAAATGTAGGGACCAAAGAAATATATAGAAATGAAAGCATTCTTTCGCGCAAAAAAATAGATAGAAATGAAAGCACCTCGTGCATTCTCGCCCGACCAAGGCGAAGGCGACATCAGGTCTGTACAAGCGAGCACTCCCCGCCGGCGCCTGCATGAATCTGAGGTGACCTGGATGATGGTCCCAAAGGAACAACAGTTTGGCCCGCGCGCGACGGTGAGGCTCCAGCTTCGCTTTAAAGTCCTCCCACGCCGGCAGCAAATACTCCTCCACGTATCGCCGCGCCACCCTATGGTTCATGTTGCCGATTAGGATGTTGTTCAAATCCGGGGCCGCGTTCAACGCGTCGCGGTCCGCGCGGCGAGAAGTCGGAACCAGGATCATGGGCGGCACCCGGAACTCCGGATCCGAAGTCACCGTGACCGTCGTGCTCCACCGGTACGTCGTGTTGAACCGCACCAGGTCTTCCCGACGATCATCGAGCTGGTCGTACGCCATGGCGTACTGCTGCGCCTGCGTGTTGTGCATGGACGTCTCGTCCATGTTGCAGTAAAAAATCTCGGCCTCGTTGGAGTCGCCCTGGCGAAGGAGCTCCTCCTCCGCCGCGCGCCAGTTCCGCCATGCAGTAAAGAGTTCCACCCTACGCTCGAAGCCGCCCCGAGTCGCCCTGAAACGCGACACCACGTTGTGCAACCCGATCCCAAACCTCCCGAAGAACTTCCGCCGCCAACTGTTCGCCGTGTCGGACCCAATCTCGTGCCGACACAGGTAGTAGTCTGTCACCCCTCGCGCCTGCAACCGCTGCTGCATCTCCCTGATCACTTTATCGCTGGTCCACGGCTGCGGGTCCGCTCGCATATCCTCGGCGAGCTTTTTCTCCAGCTCGTCCACAATCTGCAGCGTCCCGGACCGGCGCGTGGTCCCCGGCGCGGGTCCCGGCCGCCGAACTGTTTGGTACCCGCGGAAGTTGGTCTGACGAGCGCGACGAGGCGGCATCTTTTCTAATTCTGAATTTCTAAAACTGCCTTCTTTTACCCCTACTTTCTAAAGCTATGTGTGCGCGACAATGTTCCCTGAGCGAGTGGATAATAGAGTCCACAGGTCCCTTTTTCGTCGGCGTTCGAAAAAAAATATTCACTGCTACTACACCTATACGGCAGGGGATCGAGTGGCACGCCCTCCCAACCGAAAAACAGATCTTTTGCCAGCCCCCGCACGCCCTCCCTACCGAAAAGCAGATCTTTTCCCAACCCCCGAACAACTCACCCGCATCATCGTCACCTGCTGACTACTTTTCAAATGGCTTCTTCTGTGCTCATCTCCGGCGCAGCCCTCGCGCGGCGCCGATCCATGAGTTTGCTTTACTTTCGCCGCCCTCCCGCGCCCTGCGCCCGCTACCCCATCAGCCTCCATTCACTCGTCCGCAAGGAGGTCATCCTCCTCGGAGGCCCCGGCGACGTCCTCCTCGAGGGCTGCATCCGCCGCGAAGAATGCATCCAGCTCGGGATGCAAAATGGCTCCCCCTGCTGCGGCCGCATCAGCAGCAACGTTTCCTCCCCCCACCGCCGGAGGCGCGTTCTCCAGAGCCGGCATCGCCGGAGCCGGGTTGCTCAGCACCGCCATCGCTGCCAGAAGCTGTTGCATGTCCATGCCGGGCGGAAGCTCGAGAGGACCATTGCCGGCCCTGGCCTCGCGCTGCAGATCGCGCTTCTCCCGCTCGAGGTTTTCGAGCTGCTCCTTGACAGTGGTGAGCTGGCGCCGCAGCGTGTTTCGCCGCGCACGAACCTCAGCGATCTGCTGTTTGACAGTGGTGAGTGTCGGACGACCTGGCATCTTCGATTGATAATAGTAGAGGCGATTGAAAGTGGAGCTTAGATCGTTTGAAGCTTGCTTTCCCTGCGCGGAAGAAGTATAGTGTCCACAAGCGCGTCTACGTGCGGTAAGCCCCCGCTACCAGATCCCCCAGCCCCAGTCCCTTTGGATCTTTTGTCTTCTTTGATCGCTCACATCTGTCGGAGATCGCATTTCGATCGCATTACCGTACCGAGGACACAAGTAGATCATTGCACTGGTGGTGGCACCTTCAATTGCAACGACCGACCTCTTGCCTTTCCATTTCCCACAACCGATAAATATAGATCAACCAGATCGAACACTATTTCTGATCATCTCTCTGTCATGCGCGAGCAAGAGGTCTCTGCCCCAAGAGATAGCCTCATATGTTTTTTTTCTATCCTGCGCTGACACTGCCTCGTGGTCGTGGTTAAATTCTACACCATGGTGTTCAACACTATACAATTCGCACTTCAACATGCGATGGTTGAAAAATATAAAAATGTTTTCGACTCTGTACAGCGGCAATGTAAAACGCAAGATAGTATGTCATGGGGAATGGCCCGAAGTACGACTGGAGAATAATCCTAAAATTTTCGCCACGACTACAAGCCACTCCCACAGGCCGGACCTCGCCGTAGAGTTCGCAGCTCTACTCCTCATCCGACAGCACGACCTCCTGCTCCCAGCTGGGCACGAAGTAGTCGTTGAACAGCGCCTCCATTTCTTCCGGCGTAAAACCGTTCTGCGTCACCAGCTGATAATTCAAATAATTTAGATTAAATTTTCGAGCACCATAGACGAAAGAAACCGCATCCCCTGCAGCTGCGAAACTTATGCGAACCAAAGAAAAAAAACGAATTGTACCTGCTCCCAGAAACCCCTCTGCGCAGGCGTGATTCCCCAGTGGTTCGTTTCCTTCAAGATGAACTGCTTCATCAAGTCGACCATCCGGGGCGCGGGCGCAGACGCCAGCGTGCTGAACTTCTCCCCGTACGTCGCGTCGTACAAACTGATGGCACACCAACACTTGTAGACCCTGTACAGGTTGTAGTTGGTGTTGTCCCTCGAGGTCAGCCAGCTCAGCACCCCCTTGCGGTCCTTCGTCGTGATCACCTGAAAGTTTGATGCATGACTCATAATCCTGCGCGAAGAAACAACAGATGAGCAGGTGGCGTGAGTAGTGGAGGTGGACTTAAAAGCCCAAAAGAAAATAAGTACCCTGTTCAAAGCAGCCTGATCGAGGGATGCTTTGGTCAGCACTTCAGCACACACGTCCCAGTCGCAGCACGGATCTTTCCACGGCGCCCCACGGCGGCGTCTCTCCTCGGCGGGGGTCAGCGGGACCTGGCGTTCCTTCATCGGAAATCGCGGAGCCGGCATTCTGGGCATCGGCGGACCGTTCACGACGCGCGGCTCGCCCTTGCCCTTCCCCATGCCCTTCTGCATGTTGTACGGACCCGGTCGCACCACGTTGCTTCCGAAAGCAGCTCCTTTTCCTCCCCCGCCAAAAGCGCCGCGCCCAACCGGGAGAACTTCGCCAATGACAGCGGTGCCGGCCATGAGATTGACAGCGTTAATGACTGCGGCATCGTGTGCGGGTCCTTGCCCTCCTCGCGCGCCCGCATCCTCCTCCGACGCCGCCGTCGTGCTCCGATTCGTAGCTCCGTCGACTTCAGCCTCCGACGCCTCGCGATCTTCGACCTCCTCCTGCACGGTAACCACCCCACCCGCATTGTTGAACGGGTTGTTCGCGAAATGTTCGTCCGGGCGGTTGGACGCGTCGTTGTCCTCGGCGCCCATCTCCGCCTCCTGGTGGTTGTTGTCGTCATCAAACTCCATCATCCGTTGCTGGAGTTCCAGCAACCGACGCTGGAGCTCCTCCTTCGTCGTTTTGGAAGAGGCAGTAGACGTCATTTTGTTCTGATGTCTATCAGAAGCAACAGGGGGCCGGAGACGACAGAAGAAAAAAGCTACTGTTGTTCCAAAAGCAAATGACTTAACTTCGGTGAGCTTGTTTTAAATTACGTCCGTAGTCGCACAGAACTATACAAGAGCGATGGAATTGCTACTCATGTAGGAAGAACAAAATATGCTTCATCGGTGGGTTTTTCGCACTCGCACATCCATAGTCGCACTCGAATACAACGACGAAAACTACACATGAGCGATGGACTTCTACAAGCTGCACAAAAGAAGGAAAGGGTATATCAAATATCCCACTTCAACGGAATTCCCGGAGACGATCAAGAACAAAATTGCGCACGACGGCCCGCATATCTCATATGCCTTTCTCTTTAACGGAAACCCCGAACACGACTCTGAAAGAAACTGCGCACGAGCGACCTCCGTCTCTCTTATCCGGAACGAAATTGCCCCCACCGTGCCTGACGAAGCCACCGTGCCTGACGAAGCCACCGCCAGGTTGATCGCGGTCGCTTCCAGATAGTCACCGTCGATGAGGGCCACCTCCTTCAGGGCTTTCCGACGCCCCCCCAGCTCGATGCCGATCGTGGCCAGGCACCAGGTGCGCGTCAAAAAATCTCATCTGCTTTCATCGGACCCATGCGGTACCTGGCGGAGTCGTGAGTGCGTTTAATGTGCGCGCGATTAATCAACAGCGCTATTATTTACGCGACAAAAAAAAAATAGTACTTCTCATGTGCTTCATCATGGCGGGGCCCGAGCACACACGCGCCGTCTCTGCGCCAAAGCTGTACTTCACCTTCACGTTTCCGATAGTCCCCCGCGCCTCCAACGCCTGCAGGGTGTGCTCCCAGGCCGCGCGTCGGTTGGGCTTGTTGTCCAAGTTGTAGTACCAGTGCACCCGCATCTTCATTAGCTTCGTGCTCTGCCCGTCTGTCGCGGAAGAACGCACCATTTTGGCGGAACAAGTGAAACACCACTTGTTGGGGAAAATCTCCTGGCACAGCCCCATCTCCATCGGGGCCTCGATACTCAGCAACTGCAGGTCGCGAGCGCGACGCCCGCGCAGCGGACGGGCCGTCGGGACCACGACTTCATCTGCGGCCGGTTCGTCGTCCTGGTCGCTGTCGTGGCCGGATCCGTCGTCGGCCGGAACCGTCGTGGCAGGCGTCGTAGGAGTAGGCGTCGGAGGAGTCGCGGCAGGAGGCTTCTCTCCGCGGCGCCGTGAGCAGCTCAGCCACCAGAAGAGGCGCATTCTTTCACTCGCTTCTGCAACTTGCGAACTCGGCGTATGTCAAGATGGGCGGCCACTAGACAGATGGAAAGCGACCTTGTCAGCGCGGATGCGGGTGCGTTATTTAGAATTGTCTTTAGAGTTCGCGCGTACAGAATGCGACTGAGTTTCTCTTCGTGCAGCCGTGCTTCTTCCATCGAATACCCAGTCATTTTCGGTGCTGGCCTTTGGTCTAAATCACAGACAGAGATTTCGAGAAGCGCATGCGTCTGAAATGGGAGCACGATCAGATCAGGGAAGTGATCCGCGCGAACATGTTGAGGCCTGTGATTGGAAACATGAATTGTCGCGGTGGAACTGAGTCAATTTTTCTCGGTCTCGATGCCTGCATCGGCGCAAAAAAATATTGTAATACCATCGCCACTCCGCGCTGCCGATTTGCGCGCGGCCCCCGAACTGCAAGAACAGGTTCTGCAGGTCGCTCGTTCCTTCCGCAGTGGCGGACGGAGTCTGGCACCGAAACATCGTCGCTGCCGCGCCCGCGACGCACCCGTGACCGAGATGGTCATAGCCCACTCCGTCCTCCTGATTTGCTCGCGGCCCCCGAACTGCAAGTACAGGTTCTGCAGGACCTGGAAGTACTAGGACTTTACGCGCGAAGAAGAAATTTCCACACTTCCCGTCACGTTTGATCCTTTCACGTTCACGCTCACGCAGCCACTGAAGAAGCAGTTTTTCATTGATGCAGAAAGTTGATCTTTGTTATGAACGGACCGGAGTGTACCAAACGGGAGGGTACATGAACACAATTTCGTAGCGCTTTAGCAGAGCCCGTTCCCAAAGCTGGGGCGGAGTTTTCCAGGACTCCCCCGGCCCCGGGTGCGGGCGTGATACCGAGGGGACGCCCACCAGCGTTGGGAACGGGCGTCGCTAAACGGCTACTTTTTCTTCTCACATGTTCTTCTTGTACATTAAATTTGAATAACCAATTGCAGTGCGAAGTGGCTTCTGCTCGTCCCTATTAGTGAATTGACCAAAATGTCGGGACATCAAAGTGAGCAAAAAAATATTGTACATGCCACTCGTTATCTCGTATTGTACACGTTCTAGTTGTCCAAAGTCATCGTCATGTCGGTGGTAAATTGATTGCCCGCGGCAGACATCTTTCTCGCGGTTGCGAGCAGCATCTCGCTGAGGCAGATCTTACACGGCTTCACTACCTTCCAATTGGGTTTGTCCTCTTTCAAAATGTCAGCCATGATTCGCGGAAAGTTCCACTCCTCGATTCTGTCGTCCATTTGCTGCTGTTCGACCTCCAGCATTGTCTTGTCGATCTCCTTGTCCTGCCCTTCCAGCAGTTTCATGCCTCTCGTGCAGGATCCCAGTACGGGCGCCATGTCGTCGTATGTTGTTCTGACGTATTCCCTGTTTTTCGGGAGTACCAGCTGCACCTGGGGTGATGTCAGGAACTGAAGTAACCTCTTCCACCAGCCCGCTGTGGAGATGCCCGCCCCGAACATCCTCGCGAACATGGCTAACGTCACCTCGTCCAGTATGAATGCCTTTGGCATCGGGTCCCGTGCCAACGGTTCGAGTGCGCACGTTCCAGTCGCGGTGGCCGGTGATTGAAAAACGCGGTCCCCCATCAGATCGATCATCGGCTGCACCACGCACAGTGTCTTTCCTGATCCGGGGACCCCTGTTTGTTTGATCGGAGTGCTGCTTCGCGTGGAAGTAGTTTCATCGTGCGGCGTTAGACATAAATTCATTTTTTCTACGACCGAGAGCCGTAACATCATGACGATAGTCCTAGGGTTATACTTATACCTGTGATCATGAGGAAGTTGCCCCGCACGCGCCCCCGCGAAATCCATTCGACGAGCCGTTCCAAGAATTTGTCCGGATCGTGTCCCTGCGCCGCCAACACACCTCTCCAGCATTCCTTGAATCCGCAGCAGCAGGCACAGTCGGTCTTCGGCGCTTCGGCTTTGGGCTTCTTCGGTGGTCTTCCTCTTCTTTAGAGGTGGAAAACCAACAGTTCGCGCGATCTCGTAGTTTGTGGGGGCGCACTACCCACTATTGCCTGCATCTACTTGCTCTAGCCCTACTTCCTACTACTACCAACTATCCCCTAGTTCTATTACCGACCCTAAGCCCACTGCTAGATTCCTTATTTTTGTCGCCTCGACCTGATGGCTTTCCATCACTTAGCTTTTTTTTGGCTGTGGTGCCGATGCCGCCGCCTTCTCGCGCTCGAGAGCGGGGCGGAAGAAGAGGGTGCTGAGGTCGTCGTCGTTCACGTTCAGGCGCTTGTGGAGGTCGAGGAGGGCCCCCACCTCCCCCCTCCACTTCCGTCCCTGCGCCACGATCCAGTCCAGCAGCCGGGAGTCGGTTTTGCTCGCTGTGACTACCTCGTCCTCCCGCTGCCAGTTGTGGAACTGGATCATGGAGAGCAGCTCCCGGGGGAGCAGCTTCGTCTGCCGTTCCCTGGACTCCTGGTCGATGATCTGCTGGATCGTGAGGATCGGCATGAGGTCGTCGTCCCATCGTACCAGGCGTCCCATGGTGCAGGACGGCTTCTTCAGGGAGGGCACCAAAATTTGGCGGGGGGAATTGTCTGCAGCTACTACTCTCGCCGCGGGTGGGTGGGTGCGGTTGTAGGCTGGGCGCGCGACAGGGACCACAGCAACGCCACTAGCATTCCAAGCGCGCGCCCGCTAGCTATCTGCCTCGAGCTGAGGGCCGAACAAGAAAGCGACCCGCCCAGGAGGATGCCGCGGGCCGGGCTATGCGGTCAGACCTTCAGCTACAGAGGAAGCAGCACCAGGCGGCGGCTGGGATGGTTGCGGTAGCGACTACGCCAGAGGCAAGAAAGAGAAGCGAACCGCCAACGCAAACCACCCGCGCGCTACCCATTCCCCGGGCGGGGCACAAGTGGACGCGCGTGGCGGGCGCCAGCTTCGTCATGCCGCGGATAAAGATGCCAACGCCTGGAACGACGCCGCACCGTCTTCCGCGCGGCCGCTGAAGTGGGGCCACGGAAGACCAGACGGCGCGCAGGCGGACGGGCTCGGCGATGATGCAGCAGCGGACCGGCTCGAGGATGGCGGCGCCGGTGTCGAGTTGAGGGACGGGAAAGCGA
>RXOD01006176.1:0-11035 GCA_005223375.1 Amoebophrya sp. AT5.2
CGCCACCTAGTGCAGTCCGCCACTAAAGGAGACCCATCACGAAGTACTTGCCAGCTATGGCCACCTATACCAGCTGGTCCGGTCATACGTTTTCTTCCGCTTCTCCTGAAAGTGCGTGAGAAAATGGTAGGCCGCGGACACGTCGCTGTCACTCCCACTTTTCAGACACCGCAAATGCGTGGTGCGGTCGGGCGCGACGGAATCGAAGTCGGACCCGAACAAGCGCGCGAACAACTCGGACAGAAGCCGCTTCTGGTTCTTCTTCTTCTCGTTTCCGTCGCGATACTGCTCCAAAGCGGTCCACGCGGCACCGCCGATCACCACACCCTCGAGGACGCCGGTCATGACTTTGTAGTGGCTACGTAGCTACGTACCTAAGCGCATGACTGATTTTCATAAGGGAGCTAAAGCTCTGTCGGGATTTGCGGCTAGTATGAGGCAGGGGCAAGAACGCGCTAATTGGTTTTCATATCCACAGGCAGGCGAATTGGATCTAGCCTGCAAAAACTCCTGTCCCTCATCTAAAGTGCTGGTGTAGATTATCTTGTGGACGTGCGTCGACCGATGGTGAAAAGATTTCTTGTCCTCCTTGTTTGATACACAGAAAGGCATGACTTCCAAACTCATTGGGGCTACCGGTAGGGGTCCTACGATACATACAGGGGTATCTATAAACAGGAGGGGCCTTGGGCTTGGCGCAACGAAAGACGGATTGAGATTCGCAACATCATCAAAGTCGGGCCGAAACTCATCCAGCATTGGCTCATTTCATGTGCATCGGAACGGGATCTTTCAGGGCGGTGCTTCGCGACGCGCATGAGTAAACCAGACTCCTCCATCAAATGAATCAGCAAAAACTGGATCCACACAAGCACCGACTCGCGCCGAAGCCAGGCAGCTTGGCGAAACAGGATGCTGAGAACGGCGCGAATGCGCCACGCTGCTTGTTCGCGACTTTCCAAGAATCCCCAACCTCGCACTCGCGGTTTTATAGGTCTTGCATAAAAGTCGCTGCTTGTAGCTTTTTTTTTATCGGGATGATTCGGTTCGTTGCAACACATTCGAGATTTCGTAGCAACCCCACGGTAAGCATGCTTGCTCAAAAAGAACTTTGGCGGGGAAGGTAGGTACATCGGAAAGAAAAAAAAGGTCGCTGGCTCGTGTTCTTCCACTTCCTCTCCCGATAGGTGAGAGCCGGATCGATTGCATCTGAGTCAGATTCGACGATGGGTGGCCTATGTTTTTGACACCCAGTCGAACGCTCATCTACTTGATGGTTTTTTACCGTTTGTAACATACAATGTCAACCAGATAGATAAGAAAACAAGTGCGAAAAGTGAACGGCAAAGAAGAGGCCCTACATAGCTCGAACTGACGCTGACGCAGTATGGCAGTTAGAAAAAATGTAGATCCGCTCCTCTGTACTATCACGAGCTTGAAACAACCAGTGTGCCCCGTTTTCATCATCCATTACCGTATGTTTGTACCACCTCCTACTACACAATGTCTACAAACAAAAATCTCAAAACTTTTGGCGGAGGAGCGAATACGGTTAGATTGATTGTCTGTAAGAAAATTTGGGTTCATTATTGACGACGGGCTCGGACGGAGGCGGAGCCCGACGTCTCGAGTAAAAGTGCATTCTCTATTTCCCCCTGTTCATCTAAATTGCGGCAAGAAGGGCAAGAACGAACCCACGATATTACGCAGCTACAGCTAAAAATTACAGTGGAAGCGGCTCTCTGATGCGTGGCAGGTTATCCCTTGTTTTGAGTTTGACCCTCTCGTGACTGGTAGATAGAGCGATACTGGATTTCGCGATCATCGGTTCAGTTTAGCGGTCGCGTCGATGATTTAGCTGCTTGTTTGGTGGTGCCACGGCTGTTTTATAAGCCGATACTGTGAAAAAACCTGCTTACGACTGTCGCTCGAAGCAACCAAGCGGACAAGGAGAAAGACGAGCGGTGTGAAAACTAACAACAATGAAGATAACGGAAAGAACGATCCAACAACCTCAAATACTGTACTTTTTGTTTTGCTGATGACAGCGAAAGAAGACGAGTTGCCCTCGTGCGAAAAAATACTTCCATGCAGCAATTGTCAATTTTCGATGAAATTTTCTACAAAGCGTCTCCTCTTCCAATCACCATGGCCATGCATTCAGATTCAACAAGAATCAGAATCTACTTCTCCGTCGATATGAATAGAAGAAAACCCGGAGCATGGCCCCATGCACGCGGCGATTTGCAATCGAGAAGTGTCAGTCGGATTATCGGAGTATCAATAGATAGCAAGAAGAACTTTATAGCTTTAGCTTTTGGTTTTGCACTAGCCGTTTCTTAGGTGTCGCCGAATCGATCCGCATAGCTCACTTCTTCGGTACCGCGAGTCTCGGTTTCTCGGTCCCTTTGCCCATCGCTCCAAAAAATCAGCCCGCCTTCTCCCCTTCTCCGTCTCCGCCCCCGCCTTTTTTTTCCGCCAAACCCACCTTTCTTCTTTCCTCCAGCTCGCCTTTCGCCATCGATAATTCCGTTTTCAGCTGCTCCACGTCAAACCGGTAGTCGTTGTTTTGCCGCGTCAGCCGCCCCACGTCCTTCTCGGCTTTTTTCAGCCGCAGCGACAACCGCTCGATCTCCTCCGTCAGCTGCTCCCGGTTCCCGTCCGTCTGCGGCACCAAAGTTTTCTTGAAGTAGTTCACTTCCTGCTTCAGTTCCCGGTTTTCCTTCTCCAAGACATTGTATTTGTCAAAGCTGTGATTGTACTCCTTCTGGATCTCCTCCTTCGACTCCTCCACTCTCTTCAGCTGCTTGCTCACTTCGCGGAGTTCAATTTTTTTGCTGGATAAGCTCTTCTCCCGCTCGGCCAAAGTGCACCTGCACTCGCTCAACTCGTTCTTCAGCTGCTGGTTCTGCGCAATGATGAGCTCCAACCGCGCGTCCATAGATCCGGTCGCAGCGGTCTGGGACAACTGCGGCAAAATCTTGGAAAGCATGGCCTGCGTGGCGGCGGCCTGGGATGATGTTGCGTTTGACGACGACCCGGTGGTAAATCCGCCTCCCACCTCCGACGAGCAACTAGTCGCTGTGATCACGGGCGAAGCGGCTTTTACCATCGGTTGCCCGAGCTTAGTCGAGGATGATTTAGCGGCGGCCCGATCGGTAAGCGCGGATAACGACTCGTCGGCGTCGAGCTGGTGCAGGTGGGGGGACATCAGATTGCTCAGCAGTGACGAGTGCGCCGTGCTGCTGCTTCCCAAAGCAGAACCACTTTCCCGATCGGTCGTTGGGCTCACGATCCCGGCCCTGGAGAGCGCTTTCAGGATTTTGTCCTTATCGCGCACCTGTTTGTCCAAAACTTCGCACTTCTCCCGCGACTCTTTCTCGATCTTCTCCTTCTCCTTCTCGATCGTTTTCATGTTTTCCTTCAGCTTCAACTCCTTCTTCCGCGCTAAATCCTCAAAACTCTTCAGCTTCTCCAGCTGCTTCAGCATGGTCTTGTTGGCGTTCTCGAGCTTCTTGCACTTGTCCTCGATGACCTTGCGCTTCTTGTCCTCCTTTTGCTGAATGGCGGTTTGGAGAGAGTTTTTTTCGTTCTCGATGCGGTTCTTTTCGCTCTCGATCTGCTCGTTTTGTTGTTGGAGTTGCCGAATAGAGTCCTGGAGCTGGTCGTCGGAAGTACTAGGAGGTCCTGCTGGAAGGTCATCATCAACCACCGCCTGCTGATCCGCCGAATCGAGGGCGGAAACGGACGTCTGGGGGCTCGTCGGGCTAGTAGCCGTCATCATGTTTGATGTTGATGTTGTTCCCTGAACTACTACACTTGACGACCCAGCAGCTGTCGTGGACGTGGTCCCGACACCAGCGGAAGATGATGAATTGTTCAGGTTCCAGATTTCCAGTTGCTTCACTTCTCTTTCCTTCGCCGCCAGTTCCTGTTTCAGTTTTTTCATGTCCTCGTCCGCTTTCTTCCTCACTTCCGAGATCGCATTGTCGTTTTTTAGCTCCATTTCTTTGCCCAGCAGCCGCAACCTGCTGTCGAATTCCTTCCGCGCGGCGTTGGCGGCCGCCTCGCGTGCGGCGCGCTCGCGCTGCGCTTGTTCCGTGGTGGTGAGCGCCGACCGCTCCCGATCCCGCTTCTCCAGCTCCTGCACCTTGCGCTCCAACGACTTGTTCCGCGACTGCAGCTCTGCGTTTGTTCTTCGAGCCGATGTTGCTTGGCTGGGGGACAACTGGTGCTCGACCGCAATTGAATCGGCTGCGGAAGCTGGTTCCTCGTGGGCGGGCGACAAAATCCTGGACTTGGGGTTTACGGAGCCAGAGGAGCCCGGACAACTGCTGGGGCCGGAGCCGGAGGAGGAAGAAATAGAAAGCTTGTCGAAGGGCTTCATTCCCACACTGAGCGAGTACGCGAAGGACTTCGGCACGGTGGGGGGACCGGGCGACGGTTGCGGCGTTGATCGAACCGCGCCGCTGCAGCTGGAGCGAGCTCCAGCTGCGGCGGAGGAGGAGCGACTGTCTTGCGTAGATGTCTGAGTTGTAGAGGTCGTACCATGATGTTCCCCACTCGTCTGCGCTGGTATACCACTTGAGGACGCCGAACCCTGCAGCACGATCGCTGGCAGTGGCGGTGGCAGCGCCGTTCTGGCCTCTGGGATTACAACGGTTGTCGGAGGCGTTGGCGCTACACCTGGCGCTGCAGCGTCGTGGTCCGGACCAGAACTACTGGTGCCCCCTGCTCGTGAGGACGACGACGACTCCTGCGACGACGACAATTTTTGCTGCTCCGAGGAAGATCCCGATGCGCCAGCCGTAAACCCCGCTCCTGCGACCTCGGTATCTCCTGCAGACGATACCAAGGCCTGGCTGTTTGCGTCCTCTTGTTCGAGGGCCGCGGGGTCCACGGGCTGGTCCGATTGTGGCGACGACCCCGTGTCGGGATCGTCTGCTGGGGGGCCCGGCGGAAGCAACGGCGGTAGCACGGGCGGAAGCGCATCCATGCGGGGGGTAGGATCAAAGGAGCTCTTCATTCCAGCGGAAATGCTCCCGAACTTCCCGACGTCGGAGAAGGACTTTCCCCCGTTGTACTTCCCGCCGGGGCCAGAAGAACTGTCGCCGCCAAACTTCCCCTCCGACTTCTCGCCTCCAAAGTTGCCCCCATACTTCCCTCCGCCTGGCGCGCCGAACTTTGGACCTCCTGCCCCGCCGCGGGAGCTGTTTTTTCCGCTACTTGAAGATCCCCACATGCTGCTCTTTTCTCGGGACATCGCTCCGTAGCCCTTCATCTTCCCTCCGTTGTTACCACGTAAATCACCCCCTGGACCGTTTTTGTAGCTACTATCGCCCTTGCTGTAGCTATCCCAGCCGTCGCGCGGCCCTCCGGAGGACCACTTGCCCCGCGAGAATGCCTCGCCGCCGTCGTATTTCCCGGAAGACCACGAGCCGCTGTAGCTGTGCGGCCGCGGGCCCTTACTCGATACGGTGTGGCCGGATGTGTAGCTCGACGCGGTGTTGAAGCCTATGCTGCAGGAACCAGGATTCGTAGTATCCTGTTGTGCACCAGCTCCCATCGTTTGTGATCCGCCCCCGTTTGTCTGGCCAGAAGTTGTTGAGAAAAAGCCCTGGCCCGTTGTGGGTCCCCCGGAGCTGCTGGACGTTGACGTATTATTCATGCTCATCGACTGCTGGCCCCCGAAATGATCCTGCAGGCTTAGGTTTACATTTGCACCCCCAAAAGGAAGATGCTCCTGCTGCTGTTCTCCCCCAGCACCTCCCCCACCTATATTAATGGCCATTCCCCCGCTTCCGGCTCCATGATCGTTCATGGACAACAGGTTTTGGCCGTCGAAGCCTCGGCTCCCTTTCGCCCCGCCATCCTGGAACGCCCCCCCGTCTTGGAACGGGATCAAATCCGTGGAGGCGTTAGTTTGATGCATAGGTACGAAGGTGTCGAAGTTCATATTCACACTCAACTGCTGCCCCCCCGTTTGCTGCGGAGGTGCGGTGGGCGTGGGGACACCAGTGGGCAGCTGGGCCGGCTGCAGGCTCTGCCCGCTGTTGTCCCCGGAAGTAGGCTCTACTTGCTGTTGGTCGCCACCTATAGTTGTACTTCCGGCCATAGTCACCGAGGGCCCGGACGCCGATCCGGAAGATCCGTCTGGAGCTGGTGCTGCGGCACCTCCGCAGAGTTGTACCATCGTGCCGCTGGTTGTAGCGTCCCCACCCCCGTGCGCGGGCAGCGGCGAGCAGGTGCCGTCGGTGTTCTGCTGATTACCGCCCATGGAGCTTGTGGACTGCTGCTGTTGTTGCTGCAATTGGTGCGGCCGCTGCCCCAGCGCGGTTGCGCTATCGTCGACGACGAGGTTCGTTGAGTTCTCGCCGCCGCAAGTGGAGTTCTCGACCCCAGAAGCGGAAAATTGGTCCATCTGCATGGTATTCATCTTTCCAGTTCCGTCGGATGGGTGCTGGGACATGGCACTCATGTTTCCGGCCGCTGCGAATCCGGGAAGCGTCGGGTCAAGGTACATGTTGAAATTCATCTCACCTGCCGATTGGGGTCGTGGGGAGTACATAGGCTATTACATCTTCTGTGATCGATCAATTGACGGTGGCCCCTCCAGCACTCGCCGAAGCTCAGCGGTCCTGTTACAGGACCGCTGTGTCGGGTTGATGGAGATCAGGAGTCCTCGGTCGGCAACATATCGAAACATGGGCAGCAGGTGATCCAAAAACCCAAACTACGAAATGCCCACTAAATACAAGTAAGTAGGTACCGAACTGCCCCTGCTGCATTTGCGAACCGTCTCCCCCCATACCACTCCCCTGACCCTGACCCCCCATAACCTCGCCTGCCATCCCCGGACCCATCATACCGGTGGAACTGCTCATACCGGCGGAGCTGCAGCCCCAGTCTTGGGTTCCCCCACTCCCCGGATCCATGGTGCCCATGGCGTACATGCCCTCCATAGGATGCTGATCCTGGTGCTCCATCTGCTGCATTTGCATTTGCTGATGGTGATGACCATGCGTCGTCGGGGGGGCCCAGCATGTGGTCGCCGGATCGACAACTCCCTGCATCTGGCTATGCTGGTGGCAACCAACATGTTGCTGTTGTTCCATCTGCTGCATCTGCTGCATTTGCATTTGCTGGAAGTCCAAGCTCGCCGGGTTGGCCTGGGCAGAAAAGGTGGGGAAGTCGGCACCCGGACACGAATTTCCGAGGTGATGAAAACCCGCCGCCATGCCCGGATCCTGCTGAAACTGCATTTGCTGCTGGTCCGGAAAATGCATGCTGCCCATAGTTGTACTGCCATGTTCCTGCGGATGGTGGGACATGGCGAAACAACCGCCCCCGCCGCCGAACTGAGATGGATCCACCATCTGCTCGCCGTGATGCGTGCCCCCGGGTCCAAGCATCTTTAGCTCAGATCATGAGGTCTGTCTGTCTCATCCATGCCGAAGAGAAGCAAGAGCTGAAAACATGGCTCCGGCCTATCGATCAGCTTCAGCCATAGAAAAGTACAATTGATCCGAAGCGAAGATCCGCGAGACTACACAGCTGGCATCATGAAGATCCGATCAAGGCTCATTTGGTCATCTGACAAAACATCGGCTGAGGGACTATGGTCGATGCAAAAGGTCGTCGTGGTCGTCGTCGTCCGTGTGTGTCCGATGCAGAAAGAAATAGAAAAACCGATGGCGCGGGTCCTCGTGCGGAATTACCTACAAGTATGCACAGGTCGACCGTTTCGTCACACAGCTGGATCTAGGGGGAAACTTCTTTCGGCGTCGCTGTCGCTCTACGTACTTGTACGGGGTAGGTCTGCGCTCCCTGGTGAAAATGAAATTCGTTGTATTTCATGATAGATCGGCTTCCGATCCCAGGGACGCCACGACTGCTTCGGCAACGATGGGACGAGCAGTAAGAGAAAATCGAGAAGCAGACGTTGTTTTGCGGGAAAAATTTGAATGCAGAAAGAACTTGTGGTCCATTATCTCCTGATGATGTTGTTTTACTGCACTCTCTAGGTGTGATAGAAGCATCTGTTGATCATGAACCTTCGTCGCTAGAACGGGATTTTCATTTCTGTTTTCAGTTTCATCAGAATCAGTTTCGGTTTTTTACAGTGGTAGTGAGCTAATCGCCAAACACGGAGGCCTGACGAGCTCTCCGAGAAGATGGATATGAAATGTACACCTGCAAAAATTTCGATTTCGCTTTTGTTTGAGGCAGAGTGCGATCAATAGGCATAGGGTGGTTCATTTCGATAATATTTAAGAGATCAGTTGTGTTCGGAACGGCTTTTCAGGGGAAAGTACTTCCGCTTTGTTTCCTGCGATGTGAGGACACTTCTCGCAAGTAACTCACCACATGGTACAATCCACTGAAAAATGAGTGTAAAAACAAGTACGCTCACCTGTTTGTTCGCAGCGGCGCCGCTAGCTCTAGCAGCCATTCGGAGCACTCCCACTCGCCCACGCCCATCAATCGATTAACTCCTCGTCGCTGTACCTGCTGTTGACACCCGAGCTGTTGGCCGCCTGGGCGACAGAAGTCACCGCGCCACTACTCTTGTCGGCATGCCCTGACGCCGACAGGTCGTAGTGCTCTTGCGTGAGCGCACCTCCTTGCTCAACATCCACCTCAGCCCACGGCTGCTCCGGGCGCATCTGGTCAACAAGAACCGGCGCTTCTTCTTGTGCACCGCTTCCGTTCCTTTCGGTCGTTGCTGTCTCTTTCGATTCTTCGACGCGGTCAGGCACCGGTAAGCGCAACCCGTGTCCCTGAGGGGCTCCTGGTGTCACGACGTCCACCCAAGTCGCGGCCGCGATGCCTGGCGTGGAGATTTCGTAGTACTGGACACCGTTTCGTAGTACTCCGACACCGAACCTGGTGCCAACTTCAGTGTCGTCGATCGGGTCGCCTTCGTGAGACTTCGTGAGACTGGAGGTGGAAGAGACGCGGGAAGAATGCCCAGACGCCAGGCTGAAATGCTGGACCGACGCCGGGGGCGGGGCGAGCAGGTTTCTGGATGGGGCTTTTAAACTAAAACTTTCTGCTCTTTCTGCTCGGTGTCCTCTCACTTCCTCGAGCGGAGCGAAATGCGACTCACAGTCGCCCGCTCGCAACGTAGACGGCACGGGTCTCCCTGTGTCTCCGCTGTCGTCGCCGCTCCTGCAGTCCAGCACATCAACCTCTGCCGGCGAGCCGTCCACGGCCATCTCCGTGTCGCTCCGCGGCTCATCCACTCCGTCACCGACGGCCGGCTGACCTGAACCTGATCCTCCCACGACTTCTGCCCCCTGAGCTGAACCTGAAGATCCTCCCACGACTTCTGCAGCCGGAGCACGACTGCAGTCCAGCTTTCCCACGGCGCTTCCTGTTTCTGGCTTCCTCTGAAAACTTCGCTCGCCCTCGACGAGGCTTTCGTACCCCCCCTCACTTGAACATGCCGACTGAAACGACAACCCCGCGTCACCAACAGCCGCAGCAACACTCGCAGACGGACCAAAAGCGTGCGCGGGAGGCGTGGGCGGGTCGTCCTTTGGAAGCTGCATCGGCGGGGACCCGTGCCACGACTCGAGGACTCCGTCCCGGGGGTAGCTATCGCCTGCCGCTGCGTCGTCGAACCCTGGCCAGACTCTGGGCAGACCACTCGCAATCAGGCCACCACTCCCAGCAGAAGCAGATGTAGAAGCGGCGGCATTTTGCGCGGGAGCGACCGGAACAACCGGAACCGCGAAGCAGCTCAAATCTGCAGCGCGCTCCGCTGTTCTCCGATCTGATCCGACGCACCTCGTCCCTCCGATCCACGAAAACGAACACACGCTGTCTTCTGCGGACCCCTCCGTAATTTTCCGCTCCCAGGGGGGGTAGGCGGGAGGCGGCAGGGGCGGAGCATCAGCGGGAGTCAGAGAGTCCTCTTCCTCTTGCCCACCACCAGACCCCACTGCCTCGCTCACGTCCCGTTGCCACTGGTCCAGCTGCCCGGCTGAGCACACGCTCGACTCCCTCCGCGACTCCACCGCCAGTCGATCTCCCGGCGGCGTCGTTTCATGCAACGGCGTGGAGACTCCTGCGGAGTAGTCCCCCGCGGCATGGAGACTCCCATCCGTCATCGAGTTCGAATCCTCCGTCATCACATCTCCCCCGAGTTCACCGCTGAGGCCCCTCGCTTGCAAACTCTCCGCACCCCCGCCCTCCGTCATCGAGTCGAAGGCCGATTCCGTGATCTCGGTCCCGAAGCCCCTCGCCTGCAGAGATTCCGCACAAACAACCCCCAGCTGCCTCAGCGGGTGGATTAGCTCGGAAACGCTAGCTTCGTCCTCTGCAGCTCCACCTGCCCCTGCGGCCACCAACCGGCTGATAGTACTGTAGGTTGAGCTGCATCGCGATCGCATGGGGGCTTCGCTAGTAGTCCTGCTGGAGTTGTCCTCGAGGCTGCTGTGCGAATACTCAAGCAGCGCTTCGCGAGCGGAAGGCGTTTCTGTCGCGCGGGAATCGCCAGAATGCGACCGCTCCATCCGGTCACTGAGAGGTTTTTTGGTGTTTGATGGGCAGCTAGGATTGTCGGAGTCCTGACTTTCGGGCGTGGGGGACCGGGTCCGCGGATGCTCCGGCGTGTGGTACTCAGAAGTTGTGGGCGTCACGAACGTACTGTTCGCGGAACGGGGCAGCAGAATCGGGGGGCGGAGGTTGTGGCCATCTTTGGGGTGGTTTTGCTGTTGCTGTTCTCCTTCGCTATGGAAAGTAGTGGCGGGGTATGTTGAGGCCCTCCGAAGTCCGGGCTCCGCGGGCGCTACCTCACCGTCAACCGGACGGAAACTCGCAGACGATGGATGGCGGTGGTTCGCCTGCGTGGTCGCACTCGAGGACGCGGTGGCTCGCTGCAGCGGAGCGGGGCGGAACGAGGGCTGCGGCGGAACGCGCGGGGGCAGGCCGGAGGAGGGCGAGAACGACGCTGTCGCCGATTGCCGCTGGATCAGCGCCTCCCTGGCGCTCCTGGCGTAGGCTCCCGCGGGCGGTCCTGCTCCAAACT
>RXOD01006177.1:0-11033 GCA_005223375.1 Amoebophrya sp. AT5.2
CGGCGGAGTTTCTCCGGATCATCGCGGAAAAGCTGGACAAGATGTTCAAGGTCCTGCTGAGCGTGGACACGTCGCTCGGAGGCGGTATATTTATTATTATTGCATATTATTTAATATATTGCTATATCCTCCTCCTACTTCCTGATACTTCCGCTGCACGTCGTCTTACTGCGTCGCACTTCATTTCAGGTTGGGTGCACACGACCTTGGTGAATCCTGACACAGCTCTCGTGACCCCCATCGGCAAAAACGCCTTCACCTTCGCCCAACACATCGCTCGCCTCGCTGATCCGAATGCGACGAAAGCCGGCAAGCAGGAAGCCAGATTTCTTCTGGCGTGGGGGTTTTTCGTGACGTTGAAGCAGCATCTCTTGGTTCGCCAGAGCCAGGAGAAACTCTTCGTCCACCCGATCGGAATCGGCACCGACGAAGTGAACATCGGGGGTCGAAACGTCGTGCAAGTCCGCTTGCGCCTCCCTTGGAATGGCGGCCACGTCATCACCCTTCCGCTGCCGCCCATCATTTTACGACGCCACACGCCGAAAATGATTGAGGACGTAATCAAGCAGGACAACTTCATCAACCGGAGCGCGCAGAAGAGGACGGTGGTGAAGAACACGATTGCGCAAGCGGCCGCGTTGGCGAAGATTCAGGAGTTCGTGTCCACAGACCTGATAGTCGGCGACGAGCTTCACCTGGTGGCCTGCATCGATCAGGGATCGAGTCAGCGCCAGTTCTGGCTGTACATGATGCTGGAGGAAGGGAAGCCGGTTTTGGTGGTGTTCGATCCGCCTCACCGCTGCGCCCGCGACAGCATCCTCGTCGCGCAGGAAGTTTTACCAAAAAACTTCGACCGGCTCATCAAACTCAGCACCGCCGCGAAGAAGCTGCACCGCGCAAAACTGGGCGACATCATGACTTACTTCCTCATGGCTCCCGACGAAGCTTTGGTGGAAATCCTGGGGGACAGCCGCGAGGATATCGAGATGGTGATGGGGCTTTCGATGGACGAGCCGGACTGCCTCGACAAGGTGAGGCGGAAGATGAACTCTCTGCGATCGGACATCGGCACTTTCAGCAGCACCAAGCGGCTTCACAAGTATTCCGCCGCCGCAGAGTTCGTGATCAAGAACTGGGAACTGCTGGAGGTCTCGACCCGTCTGGTGCTGAAGAAGGAGAAGCCGTCGTACTTCGCGAGCAATGTCCGCGTGCAGACCATGCTGGACCCCGACAACGACGACCGCGTGCTGATCATTCGCAACGCTGGCGACATGCATCTGACCGCCGTGGACCGGCAGCGCACGGCGGAAGTGCTCTGCGATGTCGGTACGGTTCGCCGTTGAATAGTAGGGGAGAGTAGTTAGGCTAAGAGCAAAGCTTTGCTTTCGTATGGTGGCGCGATTTTTAGAACTATTGACACAAATACAGGCTTGCAAGATCGCCTCGAAAAGGACTCGGACGAGGAACAGGAAGAAAACGATCCTGGCGCCGGTGGGAACGACGAGGAGGAAAACGAAGAAGAAGAAGAAGGCCTGGCCCCGAAAGCCGAGAAGGAGACTCTGCTGCCGCGGGACGACCCCCCTCCGAGCCCCGCGCCGAAGATCGTGAAGGCGGAGATGGAGGATGGCGCCGATGTCCGCCGCGGATCGCGAGAGAAGCCGCCGTCTACCACGGTCGCCGCGGGTGAAAAGCGCAAACCGGTGCCGAAAAAAGCCGCCGCTGCTCCGAAAAAAGTGGATCGAAATTTCTTCGTGGTCGCGCATGAGATTTTCAGCAATCCCCACGCCCGCTGTCGCGTCCTGGTCTTTAACCGCGCGCAGGCTGCTCCGTACTACTTCCACAACGTGCAGGTTGCGGCTTGCTGGAAGTGGCTGAATGCCCACGGAATCTTCTGGACGATGCACCCCGTCATGCTGTCGGAAACAGCCAAGTGGTTCAACAAGGAGCTAGATGCCCGCTTCGATCCGGTCCTGCGTGACGTCGATAACGTGCTCGTGGCGGAGTTGTACGGTGAGTGCTTCCAGGAGGTATGGCGTTTTATTTTTTGATAGGAGACATAGCATCGATTGACGATCAAGAAACGACTATTTTCTGGTATAGGGTGGTCTTCTTTATTCGTGGCAAAGGAGAGCCATCTTCTCAACGTCGACAGGTCATGCGCCGGCTGCTGCGTACCGCTTCCGTCCGTGTCGCCCAATGGAGCCGGGTTCTGATTTACGGCATCGAAGACTGCGGCGACATCACGCTGAAGGATTTGGAGAACCAGGTGGAAAAAATGGAGGACAGCAGCCTGGCGAAATCCATTCGCCCGGTGTTGGCGAATCCTAGCAAGTACATCGACAGCTCGTCGGGTCTGGCAGTGGGTCTGCGGCCGCCGGAGATGTACAACTACAAACTGGATTCAGAGCAGGCCGTCGAGGATGAGGACGGCGTGCGCTTTGAGATTCCGTTGTTTACGTCGCACGGGCACACCTGGATGATCCAGCCGCACATGTATGAGCTGGTGATGCACAGCCGCGTGAAAAGGATCCTCCGCTCCAGCACCCCGCAGGCGAAGACCTTGGCGGCATTCTTCATGCAGACCGACAACTGCTGCCACGTGGTCCAGATGGTTCGCCTCATCGCGGAAAACAAGCTCTACCAGGCGCACGAGTACATGTCCAAGCTGCAGGCGGTGAATCCCATCTCGACGCGCGACATCGAGCAGAGAGGGGGGCAGCTGTCGAAATCTGCTACAGAGGCGAACCAGGCGGGATCGATCGTCGGGGTACCAGAGTTTTCACTTACAGATTAGTCCTAGCTGAGTGAGTGTGATGCCCCGGGTAGTGCTGAACGAATCAAAAAGCTAAAAACGTGACCGCATGCTTTATTTCATTCTCTGACCGCAGGACACACCTTCCTACTTGATCGAGCGGCTCGCTGCGGCGTTTTTTCCGTGGC
This sequence comes from Amoebophrya sp. AT5.2, assembly GCA_005223375.1. Taxonomy (NCBI): domain Eukaryota; class Dinophyceae; order Syndiniales; family Amoebophryaceae; genus Amoebophrya; species Amoebophrya sp. AT5.2. The sequence continues at coordinate 2,941 of RXOD01006177.1, forward strand.
TGCAGCCGTGCAACGTCGACTCGATGGACACCCACCCGTACAAGAAGGGAATCCGCGACTCCTTCAGCCTCCTGGATGGGAAACAGCTCATCGGTGAGGATGGTGGCGATCTGCGCGACGTGTTTCCAAAGGTCGTGGAGGCGTTCTTCCCGCAGGGCACGAAGTTTGAAAATGCGACGCCCGGCTTGGTCGACTTCGAGTTGATCGAGGACTGGGTCGCAAACCACGTCGACCCGAGTAAAAACGACTTCGCAGGGAATTTGGAGAAACTGAAGGAGTACTTCGCGAAGATTCCGCGCCCGTCCAACGCGAAGATCCACGAGAAAATCCGCAAGATCGTCTTCTGCAATGAGGAAGACCACAGGCTCGAAAACGATCGCGTCGAGGGGCTGATGAAGTGGAAAAACAAGTTCTACAGCTTCCCCCTGATTTTCTTCGCGGAGATGCTGGCCTTCGAGCGGGAATTTTTTTTCACGTCGGAATCTCACATCTTGCGCGAACGCTGGGCGCGGGGCCGGCTCAACTTGCTGCACCTGGCGGGAGTGGGCCAGCGCTACCGCAAAATGCGCCGCCCTTTCATCGTCGGCCACAGATCCCCGTGCGGCCAGATGCAGGTGTACATCGTGTACATGGAAATCATTCCCCTGCGCATCATTTGCTGCTACCGATTGAAGGAGGTCACGAGTCCGGAAATGGACCTGGACGAAGCGAGCAAGCGCGAGAGGCTGTACTACCCGCACTTCGACAGCGACGACGAAGAAAGCGCCGACGTGGTGCAAGCTGACGCCGGGATGGACGTCACGATGGACATGCCGATTGATGCGGAGCCCCCGGCCGAAAACGAGACGCGCAACAGTATTTTTTTTTCGTCATTGATTTTTGATATTCGCTGAGCTGCTCCCCACGAAAATAGCCGGCGTGAACAAGCAAGTTACACAATCCTTCACAAACCAGGCGACGTTCGCCGTCTGCTCCGCAAGCGGCGCAACATCGACGACATGCCCACCACTGGCCTCCATGTGTACGAGATGCCGGACACGCCGAATTCGTGGGCGTTTCCACTGCCCACGCAGAAGACGGCAAGTGAGTCGCACTTGAAGGGTCTTTTTCTCACTCCAGTGACGTTGGACAACTGCACCATGATCGAGACTGGCTCCCACGTCGCCTTGGAGGTGTTTACCATGGCGCGGTACCGCATCCACCCCAACCGCAAGTGTGTGATCGAGGTGAACACCCGGTATGGCCGCCGCACGCCGTTGCAGGCTGCGGCCATGGAGGGCATGTTGATGTCCGAGGGCTCGTGGATTCACCGGGGAATGCAGTCCACGAAGGGCATGCTGCTGGAGACCGTGACGCGGTTGGCTCAGGACGAGCCCGCTCGCCTGAAGCAGTTGGACGACTTCGAGTTCACGTTCAACACCGACTGCGACATCGACACCTCTACTTATGCCGGCGGTATGCGCTACGATCCCGGTGCGGGTCGCTGGTATCGGCATGATCCCACCAGCGAGGGCGACGACGGCGTGGAGTACGACCTCTGGGGCGACAAGATCGTTGACTACTTCGCCTGGCGGAGGGGGGAGCGCCAGCCGCAGCCGGGCGCAGCGGGTGGCTCGAGCCTGGGCACGTCTTCTGCTGCGGGACCCTCGTCTGCTGCGTCGAAAGCCGCTTCGCCTACTGCTGCCCCCGCGTTCAACCCCATGGAGCCAACTGGGACTGGGTTGCCCGCGGGTAAAAAAATCCTCATCCACAGTAAGACGACAATGTGCGAGGGCCGCATGAAAGCTCACTCCGTGGAGAATGCGACCGGAACCGGCTTCGTGGATGACGCAAATAAAGTCGAGTGGCGGCCCAAGATCCTGGACGAGTACGAAACTTACCACCGGATGTCCCTGAACATGGCGCGGCTGAAGGAGTTTCCGGCCGAGACGCTCTCCGCCATGATTCCCGTGCTGTTGCTGGGGGTCAAGAACGCGGAGACGTACCTCATCAACTGTGGATGGTACACGCAACGCTTTCCCGACACGGCGCCGAAGAACCTCCGCGGAAAGATCACAGTCGATCTCCGCAAGCACTGCGTGGACGTGATGGAGAAGTTGAAGGATGCGGAGGTGCGTGCACAGCAGGCGGAAAAACGCAAAGTCTTCGTTGCTCCGGCGCCCAAAGCAAAACCGCCAGCCGCCGACGGAACGAACAAGAAGCTGCCGACGAAGGCGCAAGTGAAGGCGGCGGACAACAAACTCGCGAAGGCTTTGGGGGAAGTGGTGGAGGAGGATGACAACGACGACAACGCGATCTGCCTCGATAGCAGTCAAGAGGACGGTGGAGCGGATGCGGTCGAAGTGCAGGAGGACTTCGTGGTGCAGGCTGACGACGAGACCTTTGGGGACCTCGTCGCGCCGGCGCCCCTCGTTGCTGAGCAGCAAAGCGAGGTCGAGGAACTCAAAAACTCGGAGCGGGGACGAAAGCAGATCGAGAAGGCCAAGTTTGTGCTCCACGACATGCAGGAGGACTTGGCGGCGATGCACGTCGCGGACAAAGGTCGGATCTACAACCTCAAGTGCAGGCTCTGCAAGCAGCAGCTCACCTTCAACTGCGTCCGCGTCTGGTGTCATACGAGCGGCCCGCGGCTGGAGTTCTGGGGACCGAATGCCAAGCGCGGAACCGCATCGAAGTTTCGCGGCCTGGGGCCCGCGTGCCACATCGTGCTCCGCAAGGAAAAAACGCAGTGCTTGTGCGGGTACTGGAAAGACGGGCTCTTGTACAAGGACGAGACGCACACAACGCGGTCCCCGGTCAACCACATGTGGCGCTGCGCGGAGTGGTTTGCGATCATTCGCGCGCGCAAGGAATTCAACTGCTGCTGCCCCTGCGACAAACTCGACCAAGCCTATCCCTGCTACGGCGCGAAGACCACGTTTGGGCACCTGCGGGCGGAACCGAAGTAAGCCTGAAGATTTTTATGGATGGAAAACGAGAAAGAGAGTGAGCAGAAACATAGATACGGACGGGGAAAATCAGTGATTAGTTTTCTATAATCAAGAATGGTGTTACGAAAATATTTCCACCTACGAGCACTGTACAGCGGCGTTTCTTCGTTAAGAAATTTCATCAAAGTTGATCACTCAATCGTGTAAGATAGTACGACTAACGCCCCACCAACGACCACAACGGGAAAATTTTTAGTTTTTTGTACGTCTACAATTGACAGATGCACGCAAGCACAACACAGCCATTCAAATCAAATAAACGGATCGACACGAAAACCGAGGCTCCGCGAAATGAGAAAGTATTTTTTTGGAAAACAGACATGATCACCACACGATGAGGGAAGCACAGAAATGCGAGCAAGGTTTCACAAAAACGCCAGGGGTCCAGGTTTGAGGCTGCGGCTAGAATGCGCCGACGTAAAAAAGCAACTGCTGTTTGGTTCTACGTTCTGCTCCCCATGCTGATCCGAAAAATTTCCACGTCGGTGTGGCGATCGTGAGTATTCGTGTACCATTTGCCAATGTGATTCACGGGGGGGTGCGCATCCCAAGCCACGCACATTCATAAAAATTCATTCATTATTGCCAATCATGCGTCATCTCTATCTCCATCATTCCCACAGGTTTCCGCGCCGACACCTCCACCACCACCGGAAGCCATTCCTTGTTTCGGCGCTGCTTCTTCGGGAGCAACACTTTGGACTCTCGGTAACGAGGGCGTTTCCGGACGCGGTGATACCTTTGAAAAGCAGCAGGCTGTGCGGGTTGTCTGTGCTAGTATGATAAAGCCTGGCATAAAAATGGAAAACAGTCATAAAAACGGCCTTAACTTACCTTTAATAGAAGCTGCTGGATGTCGTGCAGGCGCAGAGCCAGGAGTGGTGCCAGAACCCGACGTCGAGGCGGTTGATGGGATTCGACACCACCCGACCCGCGAAGGAGACGCCAGTTCAATGACAGCCCACCCCGTGGCGATCGCAGATTTTTGCAGCACGTCGGAGCAGACGCACCAGAGCGGGAGGCGGAGGAGGAGCTCGAGTAGCAGTCTTCATCAACCTCCCGACGAGGAGGAGGAGGACGGCGTGGAGGTCGTGCGGCCTCCTTTACATCCGCTTGATGTAGCTGCGGCAGGAAACGCGGTTGCTGATGCTGGGATTCCGATTCGAGATGGTCAGCTTGAGGACAACATCTTCGACGAAGAAGACGCGTCGCACCCTCGCAAACTGGTTACCGTCACGTTCTCGTGCTCACCTCCTTCGTCGAGGAGAAATAGCCATCGTCATGCTGACGAGGACGGGAAGCAAAAATTCCAAGCTCAAGACGAGCAGCAACAAGTCGGAAAAAAAGAGGAACGTGACCTTGATGAGGCAGCCTCGATCTCTTGCGAGCGCACCTTCGTCCTCGATGAACTCAAAGGCCGTGGCGCTTCCGTATCCTCGAAACAGCTTGTAAGTAAATACAAAGTGAGTAGGCTGCTCACTGACACGGACTTATGAAGATCACTCTCTGAGAGTGGTGGCGGTCGAGGGCGGAGGCGGTTCCAGCAGGTATGCATCGCTGTCGATATGGGGACTATCGCACGGCGTCGCGAGTATCGGATATGGGCCACTTCGGAGAGGGGGAAACGTATAGATACCACTATGGGGCAGGGGCTACCCTCGGACTAGAAAGACAGCGACAGAAGTAGAAACAACGGGCTCCAAAAAATCGCACAGCGCCAAGGGTGGAATTTAAAATTTTTATGTTATTAATTTTTGGAATGTGTTTGTGTATGTGTAATGTTGAATTGCGCGTCTAGGTCTAGCCCTAGGCTCTAGGTTGCCCCTGCCTTTGCCCTTGCGGTCGGCCTCCAAAGAAGGGGGGCTAAGCTTCTCCGCGTAGCGCCGATCTATAAAAAAATAGTAGTACTTTCTTAAATCTAAATGCCATTTCATCCGCTTACCAGCTGGCCCGAGGATATTCCGCCGACGTTTACACTTGCTTTGACCGCTCTCGAAAGCGCTTCGCCATGAAGATCGTGACCGCGAAATCAAAAAGGCAGCTCGCCATCTTTCACGAGGAGGTGCGGCTATTGGAGAAGTGCCGGGAGGAACACTGCGGGCACGTGGTGAAAATGTATCGATGGATGGAAAATCTTCCGAAGTTGCAGCTGCTCTTGCTTCTGGAATACGCAGACTGCGACCTCGCGGCATACGTCGAGAGATTTCAAAACCCTCTGCACACGGGCGATTCTTCTGACACAGAAGTAGGAGCTTTGCGCACTCGCTCTCCGCCACGAGGAGAAGTTCGTCGCAGCGGCATGCCGTTCTATCCCACCCTCTTCGACTGTTTCCGGCAGATGCTTTGTGCCGTAGGCGAGATCCACAGGCACAAAGTCGTTCACTGCGATATCAAGCCGGCGAACTTTCTCCTCTTTAACGGCAAGACAGTGAAACTCTCGGACTTGGTCTTGGCGAGAAGAATCGGAACCGAGGACACGCATGTCTCCAGGGATGTGCAGTGTGGCACGCTGCGCTACATGGCGCCAGAGTGCGTGTTTCAGCCCGCGAATCTGCTGTTTTACTGCGGCAACGGATCGTCGTCGGGGTCGGGGTCTTCAGGCTCGGGCTCCTCGGAAGGCGAAGGGAATGCGGAAACTGGCCCTGGTGGGGTGGCTGGAGGTGGCGAGGAGGATGCTGGCTGTGCTCCAGGCACAGCCACAGGCTCATCTAAAAATAATAATAAAGTGGATCTTGTTGAACTTGAAGTTGAACCTGAGGCGAAGCGCATGAAGATCCTGAACAGTGCGGAACCCGAAGCAAGACTGCATCAGGCGGAGGCAGACGACGCGCAGTTGCAGACCCTCCAGAGGGGCCTAGGAAACCGGCAGCATGGTGAAGGTGATCGGCGTCCTCCCCCTCCTGCCAACAAGCTGCGCCGAACTCCCCCCGCCGCTTTCCACGTGCGCCCATCCGCGGACGTGTGGAGCCTTGGCATCGTACTCTACTCCCTACTCTATCTGCAAGCCCCCTTCGAGGAGCTCGAGATGCTCGCCGGCGGCGCGCGCGGGCTTATGTTCGCTATATCGGATCCGCGCGTGGAGATACGGTACCCATCCTTGAGATGGCTGGCCCGGAAGCACGCCCGCGATCTGAGGCTGGAAGAAGATGCAAGTCGCAGTGAAACTGAAAGCCAAAGCGCCACGAGGAGTAGGGGATCCAAACCACCACCACTCGCCCAGGACATGTTTCGGCATATGGTTGCGGTGGCGCAAAAATGTCTGCAGCGCGTACCAGGAGACCGCTGGACTTGTGAGGCGCTGCTGGAAGCTTGGACCCGCATCGCGCTAGATTTCCACTGCCAGTCGCAGCAACGACCGGCAGAGGTGGCGGTGGACGAAGCAGGGCCCCTGCGACTGGATGCGTATTTGTCTTCGTCGAGTGCGAGTGGCGCAAGCGCTTTGAAAGGCACCGGAGATTCTTGTCCTTCTGGGGCCCACCAGCACGCCGAGCAGGAGCATGATGAGGAGTGCCAGCCACTGTTAGTGTTAGCGAAAGTAGAAAAAATGCCACGGCCGCCTCTCGCGCAACAAGCGCCCATCTTCCCGCCTCCACCGCTGAAGCCAGACCCTGAGCCTTCCGGGACGCAGTTCATTCGCTATCGCGAGCAGCAGGGCCACCACGTCGCGGCGCAAGGAGAGCAAGAGCAAGAAGATTGCGGCTGTCCTACTGGTGAAAAACCATTCGGGGTTGGCGTCAGCCTCGACTTGTTTGACGAGCAAGCAGCGATCGACGAAGTGCGGTCGGTGCTCTCAGCGCACAACGGAGCGGGCATCCTCGGAGAAGACAACCAAACAGGACTAACGCGACAAGCTGTGCCTGGACTCGGACTCGAGGAGCATGAAGATCAACACGCTGGAAACCAACACGATCTCGACTTTCATCTCCAAGACGAAAACGCTGAAGCTGCAGCCGACGTTTCGCCATCCGCATCGTTCTCGGCGTCGTTCTGGGCGCCGTTCATCTTCGGCCCGACAAGGTCATCGACTGCGGCGGGGAATTTCACTTACATTCATACCTTTCTCCTGATGGGAGTCGCCTTGCTGACGCTGATCGTCAGGACGAGTATGGTGCTACACAACGATGTCGCGGCAAGTGCCCCTGAGCTGGGCAGAAGTACAAGTAGTCCACCTACACTCGCGCCGGCGCCGACGTCGAGCCAGCCTTGGGACTCCGGGGAGGTTGGTGAACAGGACGAGAAGGACGACATCATGACGCCGTCGTCAGGACACGGACCGCCTGGGGGAGTAGACGCAGACAGCACCAAAGGGAAAACCCCGGCCCCTTTACCTTCATCAACAATCCCTCCAATTCCGCGGAATCGAGAAGGTAGTGAAAGTGATGACGTTGATGCTGTTCCTGACGGTGAAAAGAAATAAAAATAGTTACCCGGGTTTGGCTGCAGATGAAGTTTAAGTGCTAAGTAAAAGTAATAGACTTTACCTTAAACTGTTGATCATTTAGCGTAACGCGCGCGAGGTTCGAAACCCGCTAGCCCCCCCCTGACAAATAGCTACTTCGTCCGGGTTACTCGTGCTATACAACTATCTTTATCTTAGTGTCGACATCATGCACATGCCTCAACTACAAGAAGAAGAGGGAAGCGCGTCTCGACAACTAGCACAACGAGGCACGACTTTAGGTTTAGGAAGCTAAATCCTTTTTATGCCAAATGGTAATGGAGCAGGCCCAGCGGAGGCGGACAAGCGAAATATAACGGACTAAGTAGAAGGAGCTGGAGCGTAAGCCTGATCCTCATCACCCAACGAACCCACACGCAGGAGTAGGAGTACATTGCGAATCAATGCGATAGGGATAGATGTAGATCGATGAAGATCATGTCACTCGCTGGAGCGCCGTGCTTGTCCCTCTTGCTGTTTTTGAGTCGACGGAGGCCTCCTCCATTTGAAGATATCCAGGTCTGCATATGTTGTCCAAGGAAGTCCGCAATGGCTTTAACGATAACGCACAACAAAAAAAATTAAACAGGCCCGGCACAATCGAAAACGAAGCCGGAGCCGGACACAAAAGCGAAGCGGAAGCCGAAGTCGAAGTCGAAGTCGAA
>RXOD01006178.1:0-11031 GCA_005223375.1 Amoebophrya sp. AT5.2
GGGCAACGTGCGGACGGGTCTGCATCGGTCGCACACGCTCGCCGAAGTTCCGCTCGAAAACGCAGTAAGCGACAGCGGGTCCAGCGAGGGTGGTACGTCGGGCCACACGGGGCTACGTATCGTGGGCACTGGTTCTGTTTCCGATGATGAACAGCTGATGGGGAAAAAAGAGAAATATCGTCCGTCGCCGCTGAAAGTTTCGGGGCAATTGGAAGAGGAGGAGGAAGAAGCGGACGAAGCACGCGCTGCGGGGGCAGCAGCCGACGGAGGGATACATGAAGATAGTACACCAGCACTGTTGCGGACCGGGACCCCGATGGGGCTCGATGTCGTCCGATGGGGCTCGATGTCGTCCGATTCCCTAATGCACGCGAACCGAAAGACCATCAGGTTATTTCCCGATGTGGTCCACGAAAAAGCAGAAATTGTCGTTCACAGCAGTCCCTCGCAACCGAGCGAGGCACTTGGCGCACGCGGTGAAGCGGCTGGTGGCCTGACTAGCGTCGCAGGAGCGGGCGCGGGAGTACGTGTCGCGGGCGAGCATTCTGGCGACGGCTTTTCGGGGGAGACTCAGAATCGGCACTCCGGGCCCAACGGGACGTCTGCACGAGAGCATCCTCCTTCGTCCAAACACACGGCGAAAGCTACTTCGCACACAGCGAAGAAGCCGTCCGCACCGGTGCGGCAGCCCCTGCGGCGCGGCAGACACGACGAGCCTTCTGATGATGGCGGCGAGGGCCGGCAAAACCCAGCAGCTCATCGACAACCTAGCACAGGAAGGTCGCAGAACACGGCGGATGAAAGTGGCAGCCGAAGCCACGACCGAGAAGGGCATGCGGCGCCGGAAAGACTCGCGAAGGGTGCTGCGGGCGATGGTGAAGAGAAATTTTTGTACCTGCCGTTGAGCGACCAGGTCCCGGGAGAGGATCGGGGCGGCGAGATGCCCGTAGGAAGTTACCACTGGAGCATGGACGCGTTTGCCGAGCCCCTGGTCGCGGACGTGTACCCGATTTGGGCGAGTCGGCTCCGGGCTTTGCGGGGCGCCTCTTCCTCGCTGCCCCACCCGGGGGCCGGAACATCACCGGACAGTGGCGGAGGCGGGGGCAGGCACCGCGTTTCTTTCAGCAGTAAGAGCGGCGGGACGACAGGGGATGTTGATACTCGTAGCGAACAGGGCCACGACGGTTCGCGCGCCCCCGTCGGAGCAGCGACCACGCTCGAACAGAGGCTGCAGAAGTTGGACAGCGCCGCTACTGAAATGAAGGCGTTGGGGTTGAAGGCACTGGAGACGAATTTACCCGCTAATGAGGAGGACGAGATACCTCCCGCTCCGCGTAGCGCCCCCACGCTGAATGCGCGCGACCGCGCCAGAATGAACCAGAAGGCGGGCCTTGGGGAAAAAGCGTTTGGTGCAACTGTGGCGGACCAGCGAGCCGCTGCGGGACGTGCTAAAGATGCTCCGACTTCGGACAGCGGCGTGCTGCCGGAGGGGGGCGCAGCACCAGAAAAATCCGTGGCGCAGTTCCGCAGCACCAGGAAAGTTTACACCGAGCCTGTCCTCCTGCACCAGCAAAAGCAAGAAAGCGAAGAAACCGACGAGGACGACGACGAGGCGTTCCATTCGGCGGTAGAGTCGTCCCCGGAGGCTGCTGCGCGAGCCCTTAAGCCGGTCGCCGAATCCTCCGACCAGTCGTCCGACCCCGTGGCGCGCCGTCTCGCTGCTTCCCAGAGGACGCAAGAAAAAGAAGGGGCATCAACACCGACGACAGCCACCGGCGGAGCGGAAGGGGCAACCCGCGACGCAACAGCGGCCGCACCATCTCCGCCGACCGTTGTGCAGCGGGCCGCGTCCTACCGTTCGCACCGGCCCCCGACCATCTCCACGGCGGGCCCCCGACCATGGTCTCCCGCCCAGCCGTGGCCGGGAGCGGGAGGAGCGGATCGCAGCGGGCCGCGGGTGCCCCCGAACAACCCCCGAACAACCCCGTGGGGCGAACCGGAGCCGGACCCCTTCCTCGGCGAAGCGCAGGAACGGTGGATCTCGCAATTGCACTCGAGGGCGTCTGCGGGCGCGCGGAAGGGAAGCGAGGTGTCCCTGCTCGCGACCGGACACCAGGAAGCGCAGTACCACTTGGGCGAGGTGGCGGTGGAGAAGCACTTCCGCTCGATCGTCGACAATCGCATGTTCTGCCGCACGTTTCTGCGGTACACGGTGCGCCTCCTCACGTTGGTCGAGGCGGTAACGCAGAAGGTGTTCGAGGCGCTGTGCTGGGTACTACTCGCGTACGTCATCTTCTTGTACCACGTGCTGCTACGCGGGCAGGTGCGCGGGCACGACGGGCGGGTGGGTGGTAGACCTATAGAGACACACGACGAGGACGAGGAGGAGGACTACAACGGTGGGGAGAAGAATGCTACCGGCAACACGCGGATGAAGCTCGGTGGCCGCCATCGCGATCGAGGGCGCGACAGATCGGGGTGCGACCGGCGTTCGGGATGAACAGAGCCGCTGTTTGCGCGCGAAGAGGAGGCGGAAACGCCTCGCGTTAAGGATACGCGGAACGCCAGAAACAGTTTGCGTTGCACGTGTTGAAGGCATCCCCCTGCTGCGCTTTGACGAGCGCAAGCCGAATTCCAACAGGGGCAGGTCCGCATGCGCAGCCGACTCACGGTAATGCGGCAAAACAGACGCTGGAGAAAGTTGTGGCACAGGCGCCCAGTGCGCGCTGTCGCGCTTCCTGCGAGCGCGCGATTCGGAACATCAAGATTCATTTTCGCGGCGGAGTCTCTGGGCGTCCATTTCGCAGAAGCTGCAGAATTCCACAATGCGCGCCAACGCGACGCAAGGAAGCAGAAGTCAGTATGCATGAGTTGCTCTCGCGTCTGCGTGGCTCACGACAAGTTCGGGTGGCGAAGCGCTCATCAACGTGACGACGAGCTCATCAACGTGAGCAGTGCGTATTACCGCATCAAATTTATTTTGGCAAGCTGCAGGAGGAGGTTCGTCGAATAACTCATTATCCCTACGAGGATTGTGGTTCAGGGGTGTATTTCGAAGCGCGAGGAGCTGATTGCAGATGAAATAAACTGGAGGGCACGTCGGACGCGGGCATCGATTTTTGCATGGTGTGCACAGCACAAAATTATAATTAAGGGTAAAATACTAGCTCCGGAGCCGAGCACTATGTTTGTATCCAATTCCAAATGAACAAGGACGAGATGTTGAAGCTCGTCATCTTATAATCTTCAGATGAAGCCTTTATATTTTTTTCTCGGCTCCTCGTCGTTTGTTCGTCCTTCGAGCCACGCGACGACGTCTTCTGCATGAGCTAGATTAGTGAGCACCATGGTCGTTCTAGCGTCGTCTTTTGCATACGCATTGAAGCCGGACGAGGAAATGCTACAGTAGTTACTGATCTGCTTCTGCTTTCGATGAGCAATGATGAAGTTCTGGGCCGAAGCCCGAAGAACAGAGCTTCTACGCAGAAAAAGCTTTTGCGCGGAGGCATGCAAATGCATGCCCTCTCCTGGTGGTGGAGGTGTGTCATCCGGAAGGTCTACAGCAGCAACGCTTTGTGGTCAGTTTCTCCGTTACGTACTTGTCGCTATCGATCCGACGAGATGAGATAGACTTCTTAGACAGCTTCCGCGAAACAGAAAACAACGATCTTCCATCAGTTCTCCATGTCGCAGCTGTGCTCGTGGAAAGAACGCAGATCCGTTTTTTATGGTCGCGTGGTGGATGCGATCCTGATCTCTCCATGCATTTCCTCTGCGTTTAATGTACTTCGCATGCACGACGTCGGTACTCGTTGGCTAATCCTGGCAAACGTACTTGATATAGTCGTCCGCGTGCTTCTTCTCGCTTCTAAACTAGCCCATTGTAGCTGAAAGTGAAAGGCTAAAGACAAATGTATGGTCATGGCTACTGTTTTATTTGAGGATCATTCTCTCCCGCTTGCGATGCACTTCGTGATATTGGGTACTGCTGTGCGAGGAGGTGAAAGAAAATGAGGCTAGGAAAAAAGAAAAACTTGTTTTTACAGCGAGTTTATAGCTGCAAGAGCCAAGAGGTACAGTAAATAAAATAAGCCGCCGCGGCCGCCGCGGCCGCCAGAGTCAACATGGGCTGGCAGATGGGCGACGAGATGGACGTGGCTTCCGCTGTGAGCCGGATGCTGAAGGGCCTGCGCTGCGTGTACGGACTCGCGCTTTTGTTTCGCATGGCGGCGCTGGTCGCGGTGGAATGGGTGTTCTCAACGATGTGGATTGTGAGCGAGCCGAGTGACCCTTGGTTCCGGGACGTAGTCGAGGTAAGTCAGCGCACCTCGTGGATTTCCGGCCTCATTCTGGCGAGCATGATCGTCTGCCTGTACGAAGCTGAGGAGGACCGGGCGGAGCGAAAGCGGCGGCACAGTCATCAGCGGAAGGTGGCCGCAGCGGCCCACAGGAAGAACAAGTGGAAGCGGGAGAAGGCCAAGCGACAGAGCGCGGCGTCTGGCGCCGATCAACAGGGATCGTGCTCGAGAACGCAGTCGGGCTCGGGCTCGACATCGCAAGCACAGGTGCTACCGCTTGCGCCGCTAGAAGAGGGGAGCGAGAAGTTGCTTTCTCGCAGTGGATCTGGACCGAACGCAGGAGGCGAGGGCGAAAATTTTGAGCATCACGCTCCTGTGCCTGGTGCTGTGGAAAGGGAAACCCAAGCCATAGGTTCCGATCCCCTCCTCCGGAATTCTTCGGTTCCTGCTCTGGGCGACGGCACGGCCCACGACGGTGCTAGTGCACAGAATGACTACTGCCTTTTGGAGGTTACTACTTCTCGCCCGGAACAAGCCTCATCGGCACGAGCACGTCACACGTCCGCTCCTTCGCCCGACGCTAAGGACGCTGATGCCGCCTTGCCGAAAGCGCGGTCGCGCCGGAGCCGGACCGAGCTCGTTTCTGGTGAACAGGCCAGGCCATCTGGTGATGCGGACAGTGGGGCTCCCGAGCCCAAATCCCGAAATCTGTCCAGCTCGTCGTGCGTCCGCTTCAAAATACCGACCCTCGGGTGCTCGTTCGGCGAGAATAGCGACGAAAGAAGTTTGCAGCCACTTACCACGCCTCTGATGACGAGACCGCCGTTGGGCACGAGCTCGCGGGTATCCGCAGACCCGTCTGTGGGAGATGACGATCGCGGCGACCTGGACGACGACCTCCGCGATGCAGGGCGAGGCACGCGTACTTCTGGTCCCATTCCCAGGGCGAGGCGACGCAGGAAGGATCGAAAAAACGCGGATTGCCCTGAGAAACTGCTCTCCGGCACCGGGACCACAGGGCTTAGTGCGACCTCCAGTTTCGTCGGCATTTCGGAAAAGTTCGGGTTTACCACGGCACGGAGCATATACTCCTCGTCCTCGTCGCAGCCCGCGGGGGGTACAGCCACAGCCAAAGTTGGCAGCCACGGATCGGGCGAAAGCGAAACAGACGAAGACGAAAAGAAAAGCGGATCGCACGCGCCGCCAGCGTTGGCGCCGTGGATGGTGTTGTTGCTAGCGGCGCCTTTGTTGTCTACCTACCCGGCCGTGGTCCGGCATACGCGCTCAGTGAACAGCATATCTGGTTTGCTCACAGGCGTGCGGCGGAGCTTACCCGGAATCCAGGTGTAAAACGTTTGCCTACTACCTTGTTGCATAGGGTTTTGCTTTGTCCTATATTCAAATCGTAGTTGTAGTGTCTGCGTGCAGTTGCATTGCCTAGTGCTGTCTGGTTCTGTTGAACTTCTGGTTCTAAATTGAACACACTCCAGTGATTAGTTCGGCAACAGCACGAAAACACACTTAATACAGGCCGAACGTAGCGCGCGGCAACGTGCGCACAGCCCCGAGGCGGGCCGTGGCCGCAGAGCAGCGCCGGAAAGCCGGCACACTATGGTCACTCTGAAGCCGAAAACGCCCAGCATCGAGGTCGCCGCAGAGAAGCGAGCACTGGCCCACATGTACGAGGCGTTTGTTTTCCGTCAGCGTCGGTACCGCTGTTTCGAACAGAGCCAGCTGTTCATCGAGCCCGGGAGCGTTCGCATGGCACTATCCGATGAGTCCATTTGCGAGAGCTCCAACGAAATGCTGAGCGATATGTCGCAAAGCCGCGTTCGTCAGGGTTTCGTGCGCGGGGGCGAGGGTCAGCCGCACAGACGCGGACCACGAACTGGTCAGGACGTACGCAGCAGAAGCGAGGCCGACGGCGGTAGGGGAGCGAAGGCAACAGCCGCGACGGACGAAAACCCGTCGACCACGGCGGCGTCGGCGGGAGAACAGAGTCAACCCTGGAGCTTCACGCGAGTGACGGACGAGGTGCAGCGGCGCATCGCCGAGAGCCGGGCGCGCAGCGGCGCGCGACCGGAGCAAGTGCGGCGGAAGCTGCGGAATATGATGGGAAGCGGTGCGGCGAAGGAACCCTCGTCCGAGAATTCTGCGACGTGTTACGACGGGCGCCCAGTCTCGGTGCAGCGTCCTGGTCGGCTGACGCGCGGTTCGGCGAGCGCGCGCGGGGGCTACTTTGAGCGCCTGCTGAATTCGCGGAGCCACTACTACTCTGCGGCCGGCCTCTTGGGGGCCGACGGACTGCGGCGAAGTGCGCGGCAGGGCAGGCGAGGCCAGGCCCCGCGGCCCGTTCTTTCGGGAAGCCAGGTTTGTCACGATTGCCTGCAATTCTTCTGGCAGAGAAAGATGTTGGACTTTGGCTCGTTCGACGAGGGTGAGAGCAGAGCGGCTCGACGACGAGGAGGTTCCGAGGACGATGGCATCTTCACGGAGAAAAGTGGTTTCCTGATGACCGCGGATCTGCCGTCGAAGGCCACTCAAGACACGACAAGCAAGGCGGACCGCCACTCCTCTTTCGGCAATCTGCTCAAGCGGCTTTGGAACGGCCCCGGGGGCGGTACAGGTGCAGCACGGGAGCCCTACTGGCCGTTTGTTATCCGCACCCTGCACGAATACGTCGGGGACATCCCTGCACCGGGCGAGCGCATCCCCCTCGAGGAGTACGACTTGGAGGAAGATGGCTACTTTGTCGAAAACCTGGGGCGGGTGAGTCCCGACGAGGTGGGCAACGTTTTGTTCCTGAAACCGGAGGACCTCCCCAAACTGCTCCCCCGCATGAAGAAGTGGGAGGGACTCTACTTCCGCGAGCCTCACTACCACCTCCTGGACGCCGGCTGCCGCAATAAGATTCGCGCGTTTCTGGAGGAACCCGACCAAGCCGACGATGGGGGTGAGCAGGGTGGCAGCACGGCAGGGCTGCGGCCCCAGATGCGGCGGCCGCGCGCGGAGAAGGAACTTGCCTACGAACTCGCGAAGTTGCAGGCCGAACTTGCAGTCGTGCTCCGCAAGCTGCAGAAAAAAGAAAAGGATGCGCGCGAGCAATCGGCATCCCCCGGCGGGCGGCTGACACGCGAACAGTCGGGGGAGACGAGACGAGCGCTCGCTTCAGCGACGACCACGGGTGTCGTGCGGCAGTCCTCTGCGCCAACAGTACGAGGCAACCGGCCACGGCCTTTGAGATCCGAGCAGGCCATTCTCCGGGACAGCGCCGAGGAGCTGGAGAACAAGATTGCCCGGCTCCAGAGCCTTCGACGGCTGCGACAAGCGACTGGGCAGCAAGCAAACGCTTTGCGAATGAAGGTGGTACGCGACCAATTCGGCCGCAACACGGTGTCCATTTTCGTGAAGAAGGACTACTCGGTCGTGCTGGTTCTAAAAACCCGGGAAGACTTTGCCACCAAGCAGGTGCGGCACCGAGTTTTGTGCACGTTGGAGGTGGACACTCAGCCGTTTGGCAGGGGCGATGATGGGAAGGATCGCGACGGCGGTGAGTCTGCTGCGTCCGCGACCAACGGGGGAGACTCGGCTGCCTCGGATCCTGTCTCACCACTATCTTCTAGTAGCGGCCAACTTCATTCAGATTCCACCCTGGCAGACCGTCTGCAACATGTCACTGCGGCGGAGGCGGATGCTGCAGCGAAGACGCGGAAAACGGTTTTTTTTGAGCAGGTGCTCCTCGCTCGCGAGCTGGAAAGGAGCCTCGATGAGGCTAGCGCGCTCGAGCCCGACGCGCCAGTTTGGCGGCTTAGTCCGATAACGCCGAACATCGACGTGACCCGGAGTATGTGTGACAACTTCGTCGACCAGGATGGGCGCACGATGTACTTCTTTAATGAACGAGTGGTAAGTCGAGGTCCTCCCCCTTCGGGTGGGCGCGGGAAGACCGATATTGCGCCGGCCGCGTCAGTAGCACGACGAAATCTGGGTGCAGAGCACGACGAAAGCGCACCCACCGCAGACGCCGCGGCGGCCACGAGTGCAAGGTCTTCAATAAGGTCAGCGGCCCCGATGGCCTCGTCGCACGAAAATGCTGGCCAGCCACAGCTGCCGAATTTCCTTGAGGCGGAGCCGTCTCCCTTCGGACAGGAGCGTCTGGTCCGAATCTACATCGGGGACTACGTATACCCCCAAGCGCATGACCGCGCGCACAGCGACGACGCCAGATCCACCGGCGAGCGCAAAGCCGCTCCTGCGTCTCCGCCCCCAGTACAGCGGCACGCCGGCTGGAGCCGACAGCACCCGCAGAGCTTCAACTCGCCGCTTGTCTGCGTTCTCGCGGAACGCATTTACCGGAGCGAGTGGCCGCTGCGCGCGGAGCGCACGAAAGTACAGTGGCTGCACGGCGACAGGTACCACCTCGAGAACGAAAGCGGGCTCTTGCTCACGCGGTCGGCGATCGAAGCCGGCGCGTTTCACTCGATGATACAACTCGCGAGCGGCCCGCCCGACGTGCAGCCGTCCAGCCTGCGCGCGGTGCTGGCGCGAGTTCGCAGCCACCTGCCGAGGGAGCAGGCGGGACGGCGATTGCAGTCTGCGGAAGAAGGCGGCGGTGAGGCTGGGGGAGCGGTCGAGGGTAGGCAGGAGATAAAGGAGGGTCTTGGAGTTGCACCCGACGTGGTCGTGAATAACTCATCTGCCGATCATTACATCATCGAGGGACGACCACCGAATGAAACGACAGTAGATCTGCCTAACGGGACTAGAACGACGAACGCGATTGCGAGGGAGCTGGGGCGCAGTAACAAGCGCCGCCTCGTCGCTTCCCAAGAGAAGCGTCACGAGTCAGTGGCCGATGATCGCATGCTTTCATCCGACGAAAATAGTAGCAGCGACGAAACATCTACGTCCGAGCGGGAGGTATTGCCTGCACTCCCATTGCCGGCGGAGTTCGCGGAGGCGGCCGAGCAGCGTTCCGACGAGGATGCCGCTGAGGTCGCGGCCACAAACCGCGCCGACTTTTTTCAGAGGAGGATCGCACTGGTGACGACGAAGCTGCGGACGCCCATGTTCTTTCTGGACGAGGTGCTGGCACCCAATCACGCTGCAGAACAGGTGCGGCGTGCCATGTTGAGCCGGCTGGTGCGGACGCGAGAGGTGTCGTGCACGCGTCGGTCTGTCGTGGAAGACTACCAGTGTCCGGCCTTCGACCAGGCGTCCTTCGACCGCGCGAAAGGTGCGGCGCTTCCCGGCACCTGTGCTGCGCGGTGGCGGTCCGAAGCGCAGGCCTTCGGCGGCACTCCGACCGCGGCCGGTGGGAGCCAGGCTGCGGGAGCAGTGAAGCCGCAGGGACCCAGCCCGCGCAGCAGCAGGAGGGCGTCGGCGGGGTGGAAGTTTGGGTCCGCGGCCGGCTCCAAACAATTCCACCCCGCGGCACGAACCGGTTCGCAGCGGCCGGCCGCGCCGCTCGCGACGACCCCAAAGGACATCTTTCAGGGCAACGTGATCGATGGCAAGGCGGCCAACGGTCTGCGGAACAGTGACTTCTTCAGCAGTACCGCACCCGGAGACCCGAACGACGACCAGCTGGTTTGCTCGTTGGTGGACAATCCGTACAGTCTTTACGGGCAAGATTTCTTCGGAAGCGGAACACCCCCCGCAGCTTCCCCGCACACGACGACACGCCGCCCCCCGAATCGCGGTGGCGGCGTGCACGCGACGCTACAGGCCCTGGCGTCCACCAGCGTGCAGGCTGCGGAGATTCCGCAGTACGTCCCTCCCGAGTATCTTTTTCTCGAGCGGCGGCAAATTGTTTTTCCATACAGCTACAACCCCGCGCTGCTGCCTCCCCTTGGCAACCTCGCCGGCGCCGACGACCCGCGCAGCGCGCCGGGGTCGGAATACCGGACGGTTTGGCTCTCGCTGGCCGACTTTCAGAACGAGCAGGATGTGAACGACGTCCTGCTCTCGGCTGTGAATGGGAGCTGGCAAACGACGGATTCCCTCGACCGCACCTTTGGGGACCTGGTGGAAGAATCCGACCCCTTGACGTGGCTGCCGCATGGGGTGCACCTCCGCCCAAGGGTGTACGGGAGCAAGGAGGTTTATGGTTCGACCAGCCGGTATTAAGTGGCCCCGGTGGTCAGTGAGGTTTTCAACTTTATAGAATTACCGAAGCAATTATGAATTCAACAAGTCTTTGGAGGGGCAAAGATGAACGCAAAACTTAGCGCAGTAGCTGTCACTCGGCTCCATTCTGCGTTTTTTTGAGTCCTTCGGAGGCCTAGCAGTAGCAGCTGCAGCCTCGGGCTAGGCCTCCCCCTCACTTTTAGTGGTGTTTCGGTCCGATTCGCTCATCTCTGGACACCGTGCTTCGCAAAGCGTCGGGATCGAGAAAGCCGCCCCTAGGTCTTTCTCAGAAACAGGCAGTCGCAGCTTTGCACCGCCTCGCGCTTCGAAACGCTGGACGGTCAGAGCTCATGATCGCCTTTCCGTGTCCCCATCCATCGGCTCACTTGACCGTCGGATCCATCGGCGTACCAGCTGGTCCGACCACACGGCCTTCGTGAACACGGAAGCGAGCTACATGTATCTGCTTCCGTGTTCACGAAGGCCTTGTGGTCGGACCAGCTGGCGGCCATACCCTACGATTGCGCTAGACTCAGATCTAAACCTCGACCCTGTTGGTGTTGATCCCCCATGATCCCCAACCTTAACCGGAGAGCTACAGCAA
>RXOD01006179.1:0-11029 GCA_005223375.1 Amoebophrya sp. AT5.2
TTTGGGCCCGCCTGGAGGCTTGTAATTATTACTCCTACCCACAGGCCGGCGACAGTCACTTCGAGGAGAGTTCCTGCGCCATCTGTTGCGGCAGCCTCTTCGAGGGCGATCCTGTCTCGTTGTGCAAGCTGCCGGCCTGCGGGCACTACTTCCACAAGGACTGCCTGCAGGAGTGGTTTGCCCGCGCCAGCAGCTGCCCGATCTGTCGTGCGGATTTGAACGTGAAGGGCGCCCACGATCACGATCACGATCACGCAGACGCAGATCGCGCACCAGAGGTCGTAGTAGAAGAGGATTATAGCGAACCTACAGCGGCAGCTAGAAGTACCTCGAACAGCTTGGGTCCTCCTCCCCCCACGAACATCAGCAGCTCGCTTTTCTACGCCACGTCGGAGCAGGCATCGTCCTCGTCCACGGTGGGCAGAGCAGAGGCTGGCGAAAGCGGAATCTCCGCAGGAGCAGTGCCGCGACCCGGCAGAGCAGCAACTGCAGCGGCAGCGGCAGCGGCACCTCCTCCTCCACGCACTACGTCGTCGAGCTCCTCGGCGACCAGCTCGAGCGCAAACGGCGGGGGCTCGTCCTCGGCAGCGAGTTCGGCCGCCGGAAACGAGCCGGAAACGAGCCACGCGGAAGACGTCGCTCCCCTCGGCGTACAGCCAGCGCCGCCGCGCCCAGCATCGGGGACGAACCTGGGAGGGGCTGCGGGAGGAAGCGCGGGGAGCACACAAGCGGAGGCGGGGAGCGGCTCTCCCGTCGCGAAAGCGCTGCCATCAATACCTCGAAAAAGATCGATCGACAGCTCCGCGAGCAACACTTGAGATTGATTAAACAAGAGGTGAAGAAACAATGGCTCTCGTCTCACGACCACGCGATCCCCTGTCCGTGGCACGTGACTCTGAGTCTACTGCGGCCGCTGCGGGGAGCGATGCTGTTGGAAGTACAGCGTTTCAAAATTGGAGAAGATCATTTTCTTGGCTCTAGATGAAACCCTCGTGCTCGGCCCTGTCGCCGACTCGTTTACGCACAGCATTACCTTCCAGCACCTCTTGGACCAGGTCGTGCCCTCGCACCGCTCATGAATTCACTGCAATCACATACTACTTTTACTACCCCAAGTTTTGTCCCGACACCAACTATGTGTGAAGAAGACCACGCTGAATTTTAGTACAAATTTCATTCGGAACTGGTCTGGTCGCGGTCCCCTCCGATTTGCTCTGTGTCTTCTTGTAGCTCACTGCATTGGCACTCGCACCTATAGCACTACCCTTCGTGCCGCGGGAAACAGTCATTTTGCTCACAGGGACCAATCAATGCTCGCGGGCATCTACTTTCTTTGGAGGAGTGCAAAAAAAGGTTTTGACGGGAAATGGAAAAAACGCGTAATTGGAGTTTGTCCTGCTCCATGCGCAGCTGAAAAAGTCATTGCAGTTTCAGACTTGAGACTCATGACTCGGAAGGTCAAGTGAGTGCTTCTGTAAGCAATGTTCGTCGTCGTGATCGATAAGAAAAAGAAAGTGCGGAGCGCTGTCGTGAGCTGGCGAAAGAGCGGTCCTTGCTACGTATCAAATGGTGCGTGTCGTGTTGCAAATGGAGGAAGATGAAATTGCCGCACGACCCACGACCAAGCCGGTTTGCGTTTATCACAGTAGAGCAGCACCAACTGAAAAATAATTTCTAAAATTCTCCGTTCTGACTGTAGAAAAGGAATAGTGTCCAGGCTTCCCGGACCACTTACCTTTTCTCTTTCACCTCGCCAGGATGAGCGATCCGTACGGTGCTATCAGTCTCTCGGGGGTGAGTGGCGCGGCCGCGCCAAGTAATCCCTATGGAGCTGCCCCGCAACCACACAGTATGCCGAATCCGTACGCCGGGGCCGCGCCACAGCCATCCAACCCTTATCAGGGGGTTCCGCAGGCGCAGCCAGCAAGCCCGTACGGAGCTCAACCTGCGACCGCGAATCCTTACGCTACGCCGCAGCCCGCGCCTTATCCGACACCGCCGGCCACCGTAAACCCGTACGTTGCAGTGCAAGGAGCGAACCCGTATTCTTCTGGAAATCCGCAACCAGCTAATCCCTACGCCACCCCAGCGCTGCCCTCCAACCCCTATGGCGTAGTGGGCGTGGCACCGGCCGCGGTTCCTGCTCCAGCTTCGCTTGTTGCGAGTCCTTACGGCTCGGTGCAAGCGCAACCGCAAAATGCACCCGCGGCCGGCGGTGCAACAACGTCGGTGGCCCAGAACCTGTATGCCACGCCAGTGTCTGCTTTGCGAGCAACGGGAGGCACCGGTAGTCCGTACGGCTACGGAGGCGGGCTCCCGCAGCAAGGAGTCGTGGTCGCTGCAACGGCGGCGCCAGAACCGGCGGCGGTGCCCATATCGGAGGAGGAGAAGCAGTTGATCGCGCGAATGGAAAAGCTGTCGAAGGTGAAAACGAGCCCGGAGGACGCGATCCGCAAGATCCAGGATTTCGTGCGGAGGATGGGGAGAAAAAAACGCTTTAAGGAGCTGCTGCACAAGTCCATGGCGCGGCGGAAGCGCCTGAAAGACCGGGACAAATTGCAGCAGAAAATCTGGGAGCGAGAAAAAGAACTCGCAAAAATGAAGCGCTTCCTGGCGGACAAAGAAATCGGCGGACCGCGTACGCATGGGGAGCCAGCGCATGGGGCATAAAGTACTTAATTATGATGGGAAGCGGGCGGGAAAACGGAATTGACGGTTATCACTCCAGGGAGAGAGGGAAATCGACGGGGGCTGAGTCCTATGGGGAGAAATTCCAGAAGCCGGAATTGGCTGCGCCCTGGCCTTGTGCGACAGCACCTTCTGCGTGTCGCCGATTTTTGTGCCGACGTAGAGCTTGTGGTTTAGTTTCCCCGCCCACTGTGGCATCCATTACTTTCTGAATCACTTGGGCCTGGGGCGGTGGAGTCGGTCACTATCGGTAGCCTTGTTGCAGCTCCCTTTTTCAATCGACAGATTCTGGTCGTGGCACCATAGGTCGCTCGATAGCTCATGCCGTTGGTCTCCTCCTGCACACCCGAGGCTGTGAACGAGCTGGTGGAATACACCGAGGTGGACGCGGCCGTGAAGATCCAGTCTCTCTTTCGGGGCCACGCTTCGCGGAAGCAAAAGGTGGAGAAGATGACAGCGGCTTTCAAGCACCGGTTCATTTTGAAGATGCAGCGCCTGTACCGGAAGCGGGCGCTGCGGAAGAGCGGCCTCGTCGGGATCACGAGGAACAGGGAAATGGACGAAAACCGAGATCGCGAGATCGCTTACCGGCTCGGGAAGAGGGTCGAGGCGAAGGACGTGCGCCTGCGCAGCGGGTTCGCCGGCTTCGGATCGGAGTACTCGTCGTCCACTCCCAGCGCAGAAGAGTACTACAAAGAAAACGTGTTCGCGCGACCGATGACGGCGGAGGCGATGAAGGGAATCGAGGAAAATGTGGGGAAGAAAATGGAGGGATACAAAGAAGCAAACGTCACGGCGTACGCGAACAGCGAATTGGAGCTGGAAGAAAAAGCACACGAGTGCTACCGAAAATTCGTACTCAACTACACATTGGGGAAATTCAGCTACTCTGTGCAGCTCTGTCGACCTAGATTGTCGTGTGTGTGCTCGCACCTTGAGTTCTGCTGGCTCTTAGTCTTGTAGCGTAGAAGCCCAGCAGCTGCAACTCCCTCACGACAGAACGAAGACGCTAAGTTGCGGCGTCGCGACGCGCAGCGGCTGCACCTGGGAAAGCTGCAAGTGAACCAAATGAGCTACGCTATGGAGCACGCAAAGCTGGGCGACACCCGCTTCGTCAACCTCAACCTCGCGCCCAAAGAATTCATGGACGCCGCGCTCGAGAAGCACAAGGTAGCTGCTGCGTGCCGATTGACTTTTGGTTTTGGCAGTTGTTGGTGCTTCGGCAAGTTTCGTTCGTGGTTGATGTGTTTCGGACGGTTTCCGACGGTTCTCGACAGAATACGAAAATAAAATTTCGATGTTTTTCCGATCTCTACCACAGCGACGCCACCTGCAGTGGTGGCAGCAGCACTCGAGGGGCAGGCGGATGACGCGGAAAGAGGCCGTCGAACTCAGTTTGCAGGACGTTGGCGACAGTGAGATGAAGGGGAAAGCAGACGACTCCGAGTCCGACGCCCTAGGAGAGCTGGAGAAGCTGCTAGGGTACGTTTTTCGTTTTCCAAGTTTATCAAAAACCTATCGAAGCAAGGGCAAGAAGTTCGAATTCGGTTCGTCCTGCATCGCCACGGGCTACCACGTAGTCCATGGCGTCGAAGGGCGTGAAGTCCTGTATCACCACACCAGGTACGACTTCACACCCTTCGAGGTGAGGTACGTGTTTTGAGTGTTTGGCCCTTACGGCTGTGCTCTTCTACTAGTAGCTGCGGCCTGTGCGCAAACTTAAGTTGGTCCGAGGCCTTATGCCTATGACGGTTTAGGCCGGCGCTCAAGCACGTTAATAAAACCCGGGCTTGGCAGCTGCAGCTGTAACTTCGTTAAGGCCGTAGTTTTTACCCTAACTGCTGACTCATTCCCCTAACGTAAGCGTGGTTCGAAGCCCGTGAATTCCCCCAGTAACACACCAGGTACGATTTCACGCCCTTCGACCCGATGGACGCGCTGCGGGCGCACCAGCGCCCCAGGATCACTCCGCAGGACCTGCGCCTCACCGCGGAGCAAGCTCAGAAGCTCGGCGTTGAGCAGAACTCGGTTTTGGCCAGCTCCGTCAGCGGCCCTCTTCCTCTGGGGGCAGGAGCTACCGTGGGAGCAGCAGCAGTGGGTGGAAATGGAAATGGAGTTGGAGATACCAATCCAGCCGCAGAAGGGGGCTCGGCCACGGCGGCCGCGGCATCACCAGCCCCCGCAATCGTCGTGAACAGTACGGTCGCGGTCGGAGGTGCGGCCGTCGTTAGCAACACAGTCACCATTGCCGGTGCTGCTCCTCAGCCCCAGCCTCAGACTCAGAGTGTAGTCCATGCTCAAGGTGTAATTTCAAGTTCCGCCTCGTCGCAGACTCCGCCCGGTGGAGCAGCTGCATCGGTTGCTGCCGCCGGCGGACCGCCGGTAGTGAACCGAGCGGCGGACGTAAAGCCTCCAGTGGTGGCTAGCGAAATGCCGGGAGGCGAGGGCGTCGGGGTGGTCGCGAAGACGGACTCTCTCCTCGTTTCGGAGTCGCACAGCCGCCCAGAATCGAAGGAGAAAGGGGGATCGGCTGGAGGTGGAGCGGGGCACGCTGATGCGGCCGGGGAAGAGAAGGCCTACGTGCGGGTGGAGGCGGACATTTCCCCGGGAGTGTTGCGACGCTCGCTGTGAGCCAGAAGTAGAGGTAGAGCTGACCGCGCTAGTGCGTGAGCGACAAAAGCTGCCCTCTCCAGGGACCGGAATCGAATCGGATGGACACATGGAGAGGATTTGGTAATGCCCTGAATAAGTACAGTTCTCGGAACAAACGCCTACAACAGGACTGCGCCTGCCACTGGATGTCCGAGTTTGCGTGACAACCAGAAGGTCGCATTTTGCGTATTCGCTGAGCTGGCTTTGGCGGAGGCGGAGTGTTCTGAGGCTGCGGAGTGAGGGGTGGTATAACGGCGGGGTGGGATTGCGATCGAGTGTCGGCGCGCTTCTAGTATGGCCTCGAGAGTGCGAGTGGCTGAGGGAGAGGGGGTGCGTGTGGAGTTGCACGACAACTACCTAGCAAGTATACAAGATCATCGTTGATGAGGTGGCGCTTGTCACAGGTATGAAACCTTGCTTTGCCAAAAAAGTTTAGTACGACCATCCTGGTGCTGGTGCAAGTGCAAGCGCAGCGCGATTTCGGTTCAAGCGGCTGCGGAAGAATTTGGCCCCCATGCCTTCTCTCGTCTCCAATTCTCGGAGTGCCGAGCCCGCTTCCCAGTGCGATGCGGCAGAAGTGGTCGCCAGCCCCCATTGCCATGCCCACTCGTCCTCGCGCAGCTTTTCGGGTGGCAAGGCCGGAGCCGCAACCGACCTTTGCCTGGAGGAGGGCGTCTACTTTCTGACACTGTACGTCGATGGCGTCGACTTTGTGCACGACGCAGAAACGACTTCTGGTTGTGCAGGCGACGGGCTTCTGACGAGCACGAGCGATTTCTACCAACTCGAGTGGCGGTTGCCCGCAGCCCGTGGGTCTGAGGGTTCTTCTGATGCCGATACCGTGGGCAAGTCGGCTCCCTTCTGTCCGCAGCGCGGCGGCGGGCTTTCGTCGATCCACTTTTTGGCGACGGCCGATCTGGAGCGGGACGTGGAACTCACGCTGGTGAAAGTTGAGGGTCCACCTCTGCGTAGACCGGCTGCGAGTCGGATGAGACTGAGCGACCTGCTGCGAGGGGTCGGCGCAGATGATGAGGATAACGACTCGTCGCGGTCGCTGAGCGACGCGCTGTCGCGATTGGAGAAGGATCTGAACGCAAGTATGGAGCGGTACCGAGGCGACCACAATTTCGCGGCTTTTGGGCGGGAAGCTGGTGCAGAAGCAGCAGTTGTAAATTTGGTCACACCTCCTCCTGCCGCTGGGTCTGCCCGTGGTCGTGCCGGCAACGCTCCAAAATCCTTGTGCGCGGCGGTCACGAAGGAAGACGAGAGCGCGGCCGGGAGTTCTTTTCACGAGAAACAGAAAGACGACAAACCATCCTGTAGTCAAGATGACATCACCTCGCTACTCGATGGCAGGCTCCGGAGCTCGTATGTGACGCTGCAGCAGGAAGGCGCGGCGAACCAGGCGACTGAGGTGGCTGAAGTGGCTATTTTCTGTGCGGGACAGGCGCGGTGGCGCCGCGTCGATTCCGGCGACGTAGTATTTTCGGGGGCCGCGAAGTTCCTCTTTCCGCAGTTCGACTCGCAGGCCCAGACCGTAATGGAGTACTTGATGCCGTCTGCCACGACCCCGTCCCCTGCTCAGAGGAACGCCGCAGTGCCCGACGCTGCTTCTACAACACCCCCCGGGCATAAGAACCAAAATCGGCGACCGCAGACCAGCAAGCTGCGAAGTGGTAGTAGCTCCGACCAGCACCTCCACGACAGGGACAGCCAGCACCACGAGTATAATCACGACGCCGAGGGTTCCGCCCTCCTGGACGGGCTGGGGTCGTTCGAGGAGGGCCAGTGCCCGTCGTTCATCCACACGGGCGGGAAAAACCTGCACCTCTTTACGGAGGACATGCTCGGGTTCGAGCGGCAGGGCCAGGCGCCGGATTTTGGGACGCCGATCGCGTACGCAGCATCACCGGCCTTCGCGGACCGCAGCCTGCTGGACACGCTGCCGGTGCCGAGGCTGCTGCAGCAGTCACTGCACCACTCGCCAGATCCAAAGGGGCCGCCGCCCACGAAAATGTTGACACGCTTAGGTCAAGACGACCCCGCAGCTCCGGTGGGAGGGGGGAAGGAATTCAGGTCCGAAGAAAGTCGGCAGATGAAGGAGCGGCTCCCTGGGGGTGGCGCCACTGACAGGAGCGGGGACGAGGAGAAACGCCGCGTCGATTCGAGTCCTGCGACCGGTGGAATAAAAGGAGCAACGGGAAGATCGTTGGAGGGGAGCACATCGATGAGCACAGCCCGCGAGCAAATCGAGCACGTGCTGGATTTGCTGGCGGCCGCAGCTGAAAAGGTGTCGTCCTCGGAGGGAGACTTCGCGAAGCACGGCAGGCAACTGATGCGACTGCAGCAGGAGTACACAAGCCTACTGCGGCGCAGCACCAACGCCCGCCTGGGGGCAGGCGGTCCTCGTACGCCTCGCCAGAACGATGTGATTAGTTCTTCGTCCTTGTCTGGTATGCGCACTGCCGTATGGTTATATCCGCGCCCGTACCTCGAACCCGACGCCGGGAGACAACCGCGCCGGGTGTATTGTTGATTCCGTTCGTTATCGTTTGAGAAAGAATTCTTCTTCGAGAACGAGCGAGAGCCAGAATTATATCAGTGACGAACAAGTAGGGAGAGCGAGCAGGGGCGAGAGCGATAATCGTAAACTCGAGGAGCGGCCGAGCAGAGCTGCATGTCGCAGTAGACCACATCAAGGATGTTTTAAAGGAGCAGGCGTTGTATCGAAACCATTCGTCAAACGTGTAGCGAGGTTGCGGCAGAAGCATAGAGTTTTGAGGGACGAAGAAAGATGGCAGAGGTTGCCAAAGATAGTTTCGCCATCTCTTCTGTGGCGAAGCAGCATGAGGGGCTCCGAGGCTCCGCGCCAAAGTGGGGCTTCGGCTCCTCCGTTCGAGAACAGGCGCAAAAGGTAATACTTAAATTGGATGCGTATCTATACAATGTCGGACTCTGACGGCAAACTATCGGATGCAGGCGCACCTGGAGGTCCAAAAGTCAAAAAAAAAAAAAATGATCATGGAACCAGGTGTACATCAGCAAGTCTCACTCCGTCGACGTGCTGGGAATAGACTCTCCCGGCCCGGTGTATGGGCTTTCCGGTGCGACCCCCGGTCCCAAGTTCGGTTTCGGTACCAACAAAAGGGCGGGGCTCGAAAACCCGAATTCGTACCCACCAACCAGCAATGATTTGCTCCACATAGAACAGCCGCTGCCGGACAAATACAAGCACAAGCGGGCGGGAAACGCGAAAATAGGAACCAGCCTGAGGACAGCGCAGGTACTTTCTTAGCTTAAATTCTTCACAACTTCTACGGAGGGGTAACTACTCGGGACGTTTTCAGAGTCGAATCACTGTGTGGACAACGAACTACCCTGTGGGAAGATTGAAATTCGGAAAAACTCAGCAGGAGGGAGAAGCGAAACAATACTGATCTCGATCGGACAGGTGAATGCCCCTGGGCTGGATGGGTACGCGCCGGGGATGTTGTCCCCCGGGCCCGCGCAATACACGGCGAACTTCGGGTCGGCGAACCGCATGCCCCCCGCCTTTACGATGGCGAGCAAGACGAAGACGGGTGCGTCCAAGTACGACGTGCGGCCCGGCCCGCAGGCCTACTCTCTCCCCGCCGGGCTGGGGGCGCAGCCGAACGCGCGGAAACCCTCGCTGCCAAGGTACTCCTTCGGAAAAGCCCCGCGGTTCAAGAACAAGATCGAAGCCGTCAGCCTAGCAGAGCCCGGCGGCGACCACGACGGAACGCTGCGGCTCAAGTTTCAGAGGTGAGACGATATAGTTCGTCTTCGTTAAATGAACTGGAGTTTTTTCGTGCGAGTTGGGACCTGTCGGATTTGTCCGCCCGAATTTCCGAATTTGGACCATTTTTTGCTTGTAACAACGGCCAAAAAAAAAATCAGGAACGCGGAGCGCGCCGCAACGTGGAAGCTGGGATCGTCGACGCGGCAGCAACAGGGACGGCTCGCACAAGCACTGTGTCCTGAGGACAGGGTCGCGCCGAAGGAGCATCCAGCCGTAACCAATCCGTCGCTGCCGCCGCGAAGAGACATTCTTCGCTACACGGAAATTTAGATGTGATTTTGTCTTTCCTCGAAAATTCTGGTGATCACGACAGCTTCGATTCTCCATATTTCTAGCTACTGAGGATGAGGACAGCGTGGTGGCTTCGGTGAGACCGATCCCGCGGGTCGTTTGCAGTCACGCGAAATAGCGTCAGCGTCCGCATTCCCGATTCCCATTCTTGATTGCGAGTTGGATTTGATTCCAGTAATACTACGAAGCTCAGCTGCACGGACTAGCTTGTAAAACTTCAAAATGAACAAGAACGTACTTTCATAGCTGTGTGGACGTGGAGCAAACAAAATGAACCTCGTGCAAGACATCAGAATTGTCTGGTGGAGAATCGACTGTACCCTCGGACGGCCGTCTCAAACTTTTGTACCTTCTCTTGTAAACGCAAACGTGCTGCAATTGTTTCAATTTGTTAAAAGGAACAATGGTTGGAAGCTCCGCCGAAGGTGGCAGGGGGTGCCTGCCGTTTTCGGGCCTATGTCTGGTACGGGTAGCTGTGCGTCATTTTGTGCGCAGTGGTGCGCGCTTTGGCTGACGACATTTTTTTTGCGGAACGGAAAAAGCTATCGAGCAAATTTAATTCTGTGTTTTCCGTTGTGAAGCAAAAGGGCGGTGCTGGTTTTTTTGAATGGGGCGCACAAGTAAGGTCGTTCTTCTTTGTTCTGATTTGGTCGGGGTGGATTTTGATCGTTGATCCCCAGCTCACACAGAACTCTCGGGGTGATATTGACCGTTCACACAGGGAAGGACATGGCAGGAGTTTTGTCCCCCGTTGATCCTGTAGTCTTCCTTCCGTGCTTTTGACGAAATCAAATGTCACGTACTAAGGCCGCGCTGTCTAGGTCTCGTGCCAAAGCCGTAACACTAACAGCTAGTGCTCTTGCTCTTCGAGTTCGAGCGCAAAAGTTACGAGCTTTACTACCGACTTTAGTGGACACGCCTGGATAGACATAGAGAAACATTCATCGGGCGAAGAAATGTAAAGCTCACCGATTGTCTTTGTATAATGGTTCACCTTCACACATTGATTCTCCAGCCATGATTAAATCAAAATTAAGCAATAGCATCGGAACAAACAAAAACACGCTTCTTTGCGATCTTTCTTACTTCGCTTTCTGAAGCCAGGATCGATTGGTCGGCATGAACGCGGCGCATTCCGCGGGTTCTACGCCCGCCGGCGAGGGCGGCCATAGCAGCGTGGGTCCTTATCGCGACCCGCTGGCCATTACGCAGTCGGAGGCCACCGAGGAGAATTCTATCAGTCGGTCGCACTCGCCGGCCTCCGACCATGCCGGGTTTTTGGACCTGGAGGGCGACCGCGACGGCAATAGCAGGGGGGCTAGCTGCGGTAACTACGGCTCGTTGCCGTCGCCAGTGGGAACGCATCATCATCATCAGGGCGGACAGAACCTGCCGGGCGGCGCGTCTCCGACACAAACTCAACATCCGCAGCGGTCGCACCACTCGGGGAGCTTCAACCCGGTGAGCAGCGTGACGTCTTCCATCTCCTTGTTGGCACCGCCCGACCACTGGACGAGCCGACATCAGGGGCGCGGAAGGACCGCGGCGGAAGGCGGCGGAGCGAACAGCCACTCGCGG
>RXOD01006180.1:0-11029 GCA_005223375.1 Amoebophrya sp. AT5.2
CATGTTCAGGCCGCAGAAGTCGATGATATGCACGACCTCCAAATTCAAATTTGAATTTGTTCAACGACCTAAAAAAACCGTCGCTAACAGGTATGTAGGCGGCAACCAGGAGAACTCGGTCGGGACCCTGGAGGACGGCATTGGCTACGTCTTTGGCACCAACACTGTGGGCCGTTGGTACGTGAAATCGTACCAAGAATGCCAGTTGCGGTGTGCGTCGACGCCGTCGTGCTACTACTTTACGCATTGGAGTCTAGTGCCAGGGTACTGCCATCTGCAGACCTACGACGCGATCCTAGCGGTTCCAGACATACCGGGTACACAAAACAAAGGGGTGGAAATTTCTGGGGGAAGAATTTGCCGCAAGGAGCTGGCGCAGCTGAAGTCGGGCAGAGACGAGGACGACCCGTTCGAGAAAGTTGGGAGCGGCAGGAGCGCGCCAGGAGAAAAGTGCGAATCGGACGACCCCAAAGCGGACGTGGGGAGCTTTTTGCTGGCAAAGTGGGACATCAAGCGGACGTGCTAAGGCGGATTTCCGCGCGAGCATTCACTCCCATTCACGAAAGAGATTCGACAGGAAGCCGAAAGGCTAGGGAAAAGAAGGCGAACGATTAGATAGTAGTACTCCTGGCGCCTGAGGCGCCGGATGGAGAGGGGCTTCCTTTCTCATCATCATCTCATTCCCATTTAGCAGAATTGGGACTCCTCTGCGATCACTGCCGGAGAGGGTTCTGCTAAGTGGCAAAAATTCTGCCAAGTCTTTGCAGCCAACTTCAGAGTTGCTAAGGGTGGCGGCGCAGATTCTAGTCGCCGAAAGAACTCGTCGTGCGGGTTTGCCATGCGTGGAGACTAGGCTGGTTTTTCTCCCCACGAGGTGCTTTCGATGTCCTTTCGCTGCGCCTTCCGCTGATAGCATCTAGATCACAAGGCGCCGGGGATGGAGGATTTCAAGATCACCTCTGACGGAGCTCCTGTCCGACACGGGATATTCTGGACCTTGTCGGGTCCTTTTCTGGATTTTCTGCAAATGGGAACGAATCTTCCGTCTCAAGACTTGCAACTCCGACGTACCCGTGTTTGTTTATAAGTACTACGACGAAACCGACCATAGATGCCCTCCGAATGAAAAGAAACGGCTCCAAAAGTGCAAGGAGCTCTGCCTGCTGATTGAAACCTGCGAATGGTTGTGGCACGACAGCGACGTGCGCTCCTGCCACGGGTACAGGCGGTGCGCAGCACTGGAGAAGGGCGGGATGAAAAAGTCTGGCTCCGGCTCACTGTGGCGACTGAAGACGCCAGACATGCACAAGTTGCCGCCCGTGCCGCATGAATGCGAACAGGAGCAGCCGCCGAAAGAGGCGCCGCCCGTGACCGACGAGGACGACCACGACGCCGAAGTGAGTGAGTGTATGAAGCGGCTCGACAGAGAATCCGGTGCTGGCGGTAGTTGGGATGAGGAAAAGGATGATCGAGGGCGTGCTGAGGATGCTAAGTGCAGACATATTCTCAACAAAAAGCCGTCGAAGGGGAAGAACAATACCAATAATACTAGCTGCTGCTCTGGGGAAGGCGGTAACTCGTCACTAGAGGAAGGGAGCTGCTCTTTTGCGGAATGCGGTGACTCGTCGCAAGACGTCGAGCAGGCGGCGGAACGCAAAGCGGCGGAAAGCAAAGCGGCCGCTTTTGCCGGAGGTCTGGAAGGAAGAAGGAACCTCCGGTTGACACACTCGGCAGATAGTTCACACGATCGATGATGATGAAGCGCTTTTGCTAGATACCGTTTGCAGCTCACTCCATTCCATGCCATCTTCTATGCAGGCGCAAATTATAAAACTGGGGACTAATAGAGCCCCGAAAATGGTCGTTATTTTCCGAAAAATGCACGTTTTATTTCGAAAAATGCACGTTTTTTTCCGAAAAGTGCAGCTTTTCAGTTCGAATCTTTCGAAATAGTGAAATTTTCGAAATAAGCGCGCATTTTTCGAAATAAACGTGCATTTTTCGAAATAAAACGCGCACTTTTCGGAAAATAACGACCATTTTCGGGGCTCTATTAGTCCCCGGTTTTATAATTTGCGCCTGCATACCATCTTCACAGAATCAATATATAAGTCACTCACTTTAAAATCTCCGATAAACTTCTGTTTCCGTAGGTCCGTCGTCCAAGATTGTCTTCACACTGTTCACCAGTACTATTGCCTATGCCTTGTCATCTCAGCAGTCATCGTTGCTGTTAGTAGGTCGTATGCCTTGTCATCGTTGCTGTTAGTAGGTCGTGCACCTCAACGAAAATATGTCACAGATACTGACGCTGGCTTGAGCTTTCCGTGTAAATTATGGACGCCCCGCTCTCCAGTCTACAACTGCAACTCGATATTGTCGTGAGCTACATTTAACCTTGTACAAAAATTGGTCATGCTTTACTTTTGTCTGCATCAATTTTTTTACATGCAATCTATCAATCTCTTCCAACCTTCACGATTGATTCAATGCTGGAATGTGAACAGGATGCGATGAGGATCGGCAACGATTCCGGGAAAAAAAATCGCGCGGATGCAGGACATCTTCTTCACGCTCAAAATTTAAAACCACGGACATTTACTCATGGATTCACTTGATGTCTCGACATCCGATAAAGTTGGCACTCCGCGAAGATTTCCTTGCGGCAAGTAGACCGAAAAGATCCGGACGCGTTTTCTCCCGAAAGGTTATGAGAATGACTCAATGAATTCGTCGTCGATGCCCGGATATTACGACAGTTTTGGATGCCATCTCTCTCTTCGTGTAGATGATGAGCAGTGGATCTGATCCGGAGTTTTGTACACTGTCGCTGACGGTCCAACTCAAATTTAAAACTTGCTGTTGCCATAACGCTGATCGTGCGTGGCGTGCGGTCCCCGCGCAAAATTTTTGCTTCTGGAGGGTCCCTGCTACTTACCCGGCGCGCGGCACACTTACACGTATAAACATATGCAGAGTAGCGACCGCGAGATTGTCATGCATTTCGTGGCGATGGATGATCACGATCTATCAGATCAGATAATTTAAATCTTTACTTGAAGAAGTAGATAATCAAGAAGTCGAGTCGTGAGCGATAGTTTGGATCAGGATCCATGCTTCCTTGCATTTCTGAAGTTACTTATTGAATGAGTGGATCATTATCAAGTGGTCGGTCCCTCAACATTCGCTCGGTCGATCTCGATGTCGTGCAGCTGTGGATACATTTTTTTAGATTTAGTACACTCATAGCTTTAGCTCCACCCTTCTGGAATCAATTTGTTAGGCGAAGATTTTCGAATTTCGATGCAGTGCGAGCTGGAGGAGGTGAAGACTTTGACGGAGCTGCTTCCCTGTTTGAAGCTCGGGCGGAACCAGCAGGTGCTGTTGGAGGCCTTTCCGCACGGAGTGAAGTTCACCGCATTGAACAACGTGAGGGATGTCCGCGTCACTCTTCTCCTCCGTGCAGGCGTTTTCCGTCGGTATGCCTTCGACCTCCAGGGTCCTCTACTCACGCCGGCCGCGTCGTCTGGAGCGCCGGCCGCACCCCCGCCTCGGCACAGCCTCATGCTGAGTCTGGCGCAGTTCACCAACGCACTGCTGCTGCTCGGGGGCAAAGCCGCCCTCCAACTGCAGGTCGACAGCGCGCAGCAGAAGCTTCGGATCGAACCTACAACGAAAATGGAAGATCACAGCCCGCTTCAACTGGCATTGGCCGGCAATTGGTCGGTGTAGCTATGTACTTTGTAGGGCGAATCTGCAGGAATCGAGAGCAGCGGCGAATGGTTCTTTCGCTTGGACGAGGGTTGCAGCTTAGGTTGTTCTTTGCTGATGCCGGACTTTGGTGTCGGGTCTCTGATATTGTAGTTTGTTACGTGTTACTTGTTGTAATTTCAAAAAAATCTAACGGACCACTACGACGGACTGCGCCGGGTGTGGCGTCGCCATCGGAGATTAAGGAATTAATGTATGAAATCAGCAGTAGAACGAAGCGGGCGTTTTCCCCCTCTAGCGAGCTGCTGGGCGAACAAAACGGCGCTGTGTGCAAGGTGCGGACGCTGGCCCTCGAAGCCGAGGAGATGGAGCTGTTCCGAAACATCGAGACACTGGTGGAGGGGCTGAAAGCGGAGAACCGGTATGTCGGGACCAGGTGCAGGCGGTAAGTGGCTATAGCTGATGAGTACGTAATGGGTCCCCACTGTCTTGGGTGGCCGCGATTTCCCTCAGGAGGTGGCGAGTGCGCCCGGGCGCTCTGCCGCGCCGGGCGGCTTTTTGAAATGGGCCTACCATTGTGATTCGGTGTGCTGGACTAGTATGCAAGTCAGTATGATCCGCAGCAGCCCACTGCACCTCTGCAGCCCAGGCTGCAGAGGTGCAATGGGCTGCTGCGGATCATCTGGCGGAAACAAGCCCCCGCCTTTTTACGCCTACTGCAGACCTCGCTCCATCACAGGACATCGACGTCGAAAGGGACCCCGAGGAGCCCCCGTCCCGCAAAATCACTTACAAACATGCTACCACTTCTACTTACCACCTGGCCAGTGCATAATCGTTGCGACCAGTTCTCGGTGATGAACGGCGAAATGGTGCCCTACCTGCTGCAGGCCTTTTGCTGTGACGAGGGGGGAAAGGACGCGGACAGCAAGGTGATCATGATACGCAGGAAAAGGGTAGTTGTAGGAGCTGGTGCCGCGAGAAGTAGCAACAATTTGCAGCTGCACCAGGACGAAGACCTTTTTCATCTCGGAGGCGGCGGGAGCGACGCTCCAATGGGCGGAGGTGGCGCGCCCGCTGCAATAAACGCAGACCGGTATGCGCTGGAGGTTTCGACTGAGGTGCCGGGGGCCGCGAGCTTCTTCCGCGCGCTGTTGCCCGAAGCGATATTTGACCACTTCGCACGACCGCAAGAGCCGGCACCTGCTGGAGGTCAAGAGCAGCGGCCAGAAGAACATGAACACTCATCGTACAACCAACTGGACACGCCGGTGGGTCTCCCCTTCACGCGACACAACGTGCATTTCACGCTGCCGAGGATTCTGGAGAAGGCGGGCGCCGCAAAGCTGCATCTGTTTCAGTGCGGGATGCTCCTGCTCCAGTGCGCGTGCCGCTTGGAGCCCACGACGGCGGACCTCATGGGAGGGGCGGGTGGGGGACTGGTGGCAGGCGCGGGAGAAAGTTCCTCGGTAGAGCAGGAACAACGAAGCATCTACTTTGAGGTAAACATGACCAAGTACAGCGGGAACATACCCGGCGCCGCACAGAATCCGGAAAACGAAGATATCGGGGGAATCATGCAGGATTCTTGACCACGATCACGTTACGGCTACAACATCTTCGCTCCCAGTTTTTCTTATTTGGAGACTTTTTGTTCCGCTTCTCGTTGTTCCTGCAGAGGACGCAGAGTGTTGACGGAAGGAAAAGAATGAAGCATCCGCGAGCGAAGAACGAATTTTTGTTTGATGTACTAAAGTCATGCATCTGCTTTGTATCCGCCCGGGAGCATCGGAATCAAGCTTGCCTCTAGCTTCTTTCTCTGGCGGAAATTATAGTTTAGTATTGCACGGTCCAGAAGCAGCTCCATCTCGCATAGTATGTGGCGGTCTTTGTACCTGGGGCACCGTCCCCAGACGAAGGAGTACTTGCACATGTCGAAGTGGGTGTCGGACAGAGTTCGCGAGTCCATGCTGAGGACGTACTGCCCCAAAGCAAAACAAACTTGGTGGTACGCCTCTTCCAGTTTTACCTACTCGCTCATCGGCCTCTTCGTGCTCCTCAAGGCCGAAGATCTGGCACTAGTGTGCGGCGAGGAGAACTACGGGGTGAACGTGTGGCGGTGGGAAGCGTTCTTTCTCTTCCTCCAGGGCTTCATCAGCTACGCAAGCGACGTGAACTGCTTCGGTACTTTCTTCACTACTTACGCTCGTGCAGAAGCAAGCTCGCAGAATGAATGTGAGTGATGTGATGTTGACTGAATCCAGGCCGTGAACTTCTTCTACGCAGGTCTCACGTGGTACGTTGCTCGTCTCGACCAGGTGTGGGCGAGCAGTTTGTTTTGCCTCCAGCTTGCTAAGTCCTCCCGCGTCTCCATGGACGGTGTCCAGGTTTCCATCTACGCAACCGCGCTCGCCTCCGCGAGCCTCTTTTTCGTCGCCGCGCAACTGTGCCACCGGTCCATGGTCGCCACCATGGAACACAACACACGACAGTCGTCCGCCGCGTCAAAGAACTTTGAAATAACCGACAAGAAGATAACCGACGTCGATGCACAATTTTTACAAGACCTCGAAGAAGGCCGGGAAGAAGGCGGGGAGGGCCGGTTACTGGAGAAGATGGCATCACCCCCCCGTCACACAGCGTGCTCACCCCCCCGTCAGGAAGCCATGGTGAGCACGCCGTTGGGAGGCGGCAGTCCGAGTCCTGTCAAGCGGAATGCCGTGGTGCCACGCAAATCGTTCGCCTTCGACGAGGATGTAATCTCCTCGAACAACTATCCCACCTCCTGTTCCGGAGCCACGGATGGCGAAAATTTTGACAGCAACTTCGTAACCGGGGGCGTCACTTGCCCGACGCCGGCGCTTCCGGCAAGCATTCCGCGAGGTGAATCGAGAAGAAAAGCCGATGTCCCGGCAGCCGAGATCATGGGCCCGCTCCCCGGCAGCAGCTACTTCGCGCTCCAGTGTCTGCTGCCGTTCAGCGAGCGCTGCATCGGGCCTCCGGGAGAGATGGATGAAGGGGCGGTGGAAAAGCTGCCCTCCAGCTCAACATCTCCTGAGGCCTGCACTTTCGACGCAGCTGCTGAAGCGGGGGCGAACGCTTCAAGGAGGACCGAGAGCAGGTACTTCCGCAGCTTTCTCTTCTACCACACGCTGTGGCACTACGCGATTCCGGGCGGCGCGTTCCTCTGGGTGCAGTACACAACCTCCGTGCTGCTGGCACTCCGGTCCACCAGTCCGTCTAGGGAGGACTGGTGGACCGGAGTGCCTGGAGCTGGAGGTGGCGTAAGCCTAAGCTAATAAAGCTTATAGTTACATGGCTACTAGTAGTGCTGTTGACCTTCAAGAACACCAGCACCCTGGGCACCGTTCTACGCGTCTACGAAGACGCTAGGCGGAAGCTCTGTGCCCGTGCTGAATGACTTCAAGGCTCTGACTACGTAAGCTGCAAAGCGGTCAGAGGAAATTCATGATTGGCATCATTCGGTTGCGGTAGTGCTTTGGTTTGTGGTCGTGCTAACGTGCTGGCACGATGATGATCAAAACGCACACCATTGAGTTCAAGCATCTGGGCAGCTGGATAGCTGCAGAACATGGACCACGTGTCATCTCTGATGAGCGTCGTACGCTCCTGATTCACGTGCATCATTCATCATTTCCAGTCGGTATCTCGTGCATGGCTTGCTGGCACTCCGGTCCACCAGTCCGTCTAGGGGCTGGTGGACCGGAGTGCCAGCAGCACGGCTCCTGGAGCTGGAGGTGGCGTAAGCTAATAAAGCTTATAGTTACATGGCTACTAGTAGTGCTGCTAAAATATAAACAAACATAGTTTCGGTTTCGCTTCGCGTGGCATCGATCGTAGGCCGTCGCGTGTACAGAAAAGCCAACTACAGCTGTGAATAAACATAAAAAAAATCGATCAGCGCCTCCGCCGCGTTAAAGCTCCAACAGGCTCGGGAGAAAGCTCAGCGATCTGTGCGGCTAGCACTCCCACCTTTCATTTTCCGCGTTATCACTTCACAGACATATAGATAGAAATGCATGCGCGGTTTTGCGCCGACCAATTCGGAATCAATACGGGGGCAGCTGGGCAAATGTTTATTTTCCGCCTCGAATGATCCCAATCGAATCCGGAATGTGCGATTGTGATATCTCCGAGTTGCATTTTTGCAAACCACCACTTCCCTGAAGCTGATCTTAGAAGCAAGTGCGAGAGATCATATGATTGATTGCCAGCGGGTGTTCACTACCAAAACTAACCGATCAATCTATCTCTTATATGTTGAATCAATGGATTTATTACAACTATGCACCTCGCAATTACAGCTTGCTTCGAACTTCCGAGGAGTCAACTCGTACTCGCCTCCAGCACGGAACTGCCGAGGAAGCTCACGACTCATCCGCTCATTCAAAGCTCATCTTCCTGCCACTGCCTGCACAACAAAATATTTAAAAAAAAAAATTTACATTTCTTCAGATCCCAAGATGCTACGTGTGGATCCCATCGAGCTCATTTTTGTATGTTGAAGTCATGATATAAATTCTTGTTGAAGCAGGCAGAGCACTATCTAAGTGAAGTGCCCCAACAACCTCCTTGTCCTTCAATTTGGTCGTCCATATGTCCTTCAATTTTCTCTCTGGAAAAGAGTCTTTGACTTGTCGATAAGTTCGTAGAAGCGCAACGTTACAGCTCCGAGCTCAGTTCAGAAGCAACGGTTGTATTTAGTTTCGAGCTTCTCTCAACAGACATCGGGAACACTGCGATTTCAACTTTTTCGATTCAGGAGTAGTACGAGTACGTCCACTAGACTACTTTTTTGCAACGCACTGTTCGTTACTTATTTCGCGAGTCTCCTTTCCTTCTTGGGCCTTCTATCTTCTACAAACTTGTAGGTGTAGCATTGCTGGAACTGTCTTCGGATATGAGCGCGCAACTCAGATTATCCATACCATACGATTGTGAATCCGTTGCGGCCAACGCAACACGTACACGGTCAGGAATAATATCAAAGCTTGAAGACGCTATGTTTCTTCCTCAGACTCTGTAACCTCAGTCATTTTTTTGTTCTGTCTCCTAATCGATCCTAATGCGACTCCAGACTACTAGATTCCTTCGAAAGCGATCTCAGTCTCACGCGGCAGCAGTCCCGTACTAAACGAATATCGGATACCGACCAGCGAGCCTCTAGCATCGAATAGATACATAGTACTAGCACTTCTGACGGAAGATGGCTTGGCACGATAAGGGCGCGGCCTTATCGGATAAGGGCTTTGGGGGAGGGAAAAAGGGCGGGTATCATGACAAAGGGTATCATGGTGCACCAGGAAAGGGCGGGGGCTACAACCCGTACTACCACAACGGCGAGCAGGGGTTCGTCTCCACGAAGGGGCTTGGGGTGGACGAGGATCTCTATGTGGAGCGACGCCTCAAGCTCTACGTCGGCGGCCTGCCGCAGTGGATTGACGACCAGACGGTAGAAGTGATCTTGATTTCCTATTCCTTTTCCACCCCGCAGACGCCTACGTCAATGTCAAAAGTGAATTTCTATAATTAGAAATTAAATGATTTCAGCTCCAAGCCCACTTCGGGAAGTACGGGCCGTTGGTGGAGGCGACGTTGTGCGGGCGCACGGAGATGCGCAAGTTCCCGTTTGCCTTCATTACGTACAAGCACGCGGCGGACGCCGACGCCGCCTTCCTGGACGGGCACAATTTCCCCGGACTGGAGCCGCCGCAGCACCTCACGCTGCGCTACCAAAGCCAGAAGGAGGTGAAGGACAAGCTGAAGAGCGAGGAGGAAATCTATCCATTCCTGAAGTCCCCGGACCCAGCGAAGATATGGGTGGGAAGCGTGATGGACACCTACGACGAAGAAGAACTGGGAAACTTCTTCTCGCAATGGGGTATGTTCGATAGATACCATGATGGGCAGCTTGTTTTATGTTGACTTTCTTCACGTTGAGGACAACCACAACTTCAAAGTAATTTACTTCTATGTTTGTAGCGAGCGACGGTCGCTCGCGACGGTCGCTCGCGACCGTAGCGGTAGCCACATAGCTGATCGGTGACCACTGAACCAACTCGGCACCAGGCCTGGTCCTCTTGGTCGACCGCGTGGTGTCCAACCCGGAGAAGGGGGGAGGCAAGGGCGAAAACTCCTCGGCCAGCAAGGGGAAGGGGAAACAGGGCCGGGGCTACGCGTTCATCCACTACGCCAACCGCGAGGCTGCGATTCGCCTGTTTCTGGAGCCGAACCGCCACGTGCAGTTCCGCGGACGCCCACTCGAGCTGAAACCGTCGGACAGCGCAAAGTCGCGGCCGATGGACGAACACAAGAGGCACGAGCTCGTGAACCGCGGCCTGTCGCGGCACTTCATCAAGCGAGGGCTCCCGCCACTGCCACCGGTCGTGGCCCCGGTGGTGGCACCGCAGCACCAAATCGTCGCGGCAGCAGCAGCCTCACCACCCATCGCGCCGGGAATGAATTACATGGTACCACAGAGCTCCACCGATTCGTCCGATCAGTCACTTATTAGCAAAAGGGTTGCAGTTCGTCGTCGTGGTGGAGGTGGTCGTCCCACTGTTAGGCTAGTATCACGCATTGTCGCGCAATGCTTAAGTCAGCAGCAGGAAACTCGCCTTTTCCTCCTGTGTTACAACATTGCTACAGAAACCCGCGCGTCTACATCTGGTTTCTTGGTCTGGTCTTCAGCCCGCTGACCGCCCGGGCGCGCATCTTCTTTGCACCTATGCGAGTAGACGCAGGCTCTGTTTCATGTCTCCGCGCATGATCCAGATCGAGTCCCTGTCCGTCTTACAGTGTCGCAAAGAACACTTACATGCTGAAAAATCCAACTCCAATAGGAAGCCTACTATCAAACTTTTACTACAGAAGAACGAGTCGAGTAGAATAGAAAATCGATGTTGATGAAAACCCGTTTCTCAGTACGCCCATCCGGATCCGAACGCCCAGCACTACGCGGTGCAGCACCAGTATGCGCAACCGCCGCAGCAAGTCGTCTACGCCTACGATCCGAATCAGTACGCGCAACCCCACTACGCAGCAGCTGCACCGGCGGTACTACTCATAAAGATAATGACAAGCACAAACGACTATGATAATGAAGTTTAGTAGATGTAGAACCCATTTTTTTGAAAATTTTTTGAGATGAATAAAGGTCCCTATAATTCCACCTTGTCGCTTGGAAGTACTTACGCACTGATCGATGTTTTTGCCCAAAGGTCCAGTACCAGCATGCACCGGTCGACCCAAACGCCGCGTACCATCAGCAGCCGGTTGCCTACCAGCAGCCAGCCGC
>RXOD01006181.1:0-11027 GCA_005223375.1 Amoebophrya sp. AT5.2
CCCGCCGTTTTGTCTCTGGTAGCTGGCCAAGGCCAGCGACGTGGACGACGTACTAGCCGAGCTCATCGGCATGATCTGCGTACTCGCGAGAGTAGTGCTTGCGGGAGATGAACCTGCTGCCAACGTGGAGGGTCCATTCGCGTTCACCTGCTGCGCTAGCTG
Organism: Amoebophrya sp. AT5.2; assembly: GCA_005223375.1. Taxonomy (NCBI): domain Eukaryota; class Dinophyceae; order Syndiniales; family Amoebophryaceae; genus Amoebophrya; species Amoebophrya sp. AT5.2. The sequence continues at coordinate 163 of RXOD01006181.1, forward strand.
TGGCTGCGTGATCGTGTGGTGGTGTCGTGGCAACTGCTGCACCCCAACCGATGACTTATTTCCCCTGCCGCCGCCGCCCCCAGCGTACGATGAAGCTGTCGTCGACGCTTGCTGCGCCAGTCCGCTCGGGCTGCTTGCGAGCGTTTGCTGCTGCTGCATGGAATTCGGATCCTGCAGCGTGACCTTGCCGACCAAGTTCCACTGCAACTGCGGCGAGACGGAGGCCTTCTGTGCACCAGGAGCATCTTCGTGCGCTGGCGGCAGAGTCTTCGTGCTCGAGTCCTTCGTTAATGCGTTTCCGTGCTGCTGCTCCGCATAGAATATGTGCACCCCAAATTCATCTGCCGAGCCGCGGCCGCCTGCGGCGCCCCCTTCTGCAGCTGGGCTCACGGCAACTTGTGAGACAGCAAGAGCCGGCTTCGGCGAGTTTCCTCTGCTGCGATTCGGCTCCACCATGGGGCCCACGCCCGGTATCGTTGTCGCGTTCAGCTGCGTGTTTATCAATCTCGGTGAAGCCGGAACCGGGCTCGCATACCACGCCTTCCCCACCTGGTATACGCGTGGCGACTTCTCCACGGAAGTTCCAGACATGGACCGACTCCGCGCTGTGTGCTGCAGCTGCGTACCGGTCAGCGTATTACCAACTACATCGACCCCTCCCACTGCGTAATTGCCCTGAGACTGCGACAGCGTGAGGCTTTCTTGGTTCATCATCGTCGCCCCGGACGCAGATGCAGAGGCAGAGTTGATTGCCGCATTCTGCGCCCCGGTGACTCCAGCTGAGTTCGGCTGGCTCGCGGACAGACCCGGCACGTAGCTCGGCCTGTTGCCGTTGAAGAAGCCGATAGACGGCGCATTTCTGTTCCCGCCCGGCGGAAACAGCTGCTGGGGCTGCGGAAGCGGCGGCAGCCGCGGCGTCTGAATCGAGCGCGCGGTGATCTGGGGCGAGAAGAAATGCACTGCGGAATGCTGGCGAAACACGCTGCTATTACCATTGCCGTTGCCGTTGTTCGTTGCAGACGAGCCGGACGGCGCACCCCCGGCGAGCGTTTTTCTTCGCGGCGTGATCAATGTAGGGGGCCCGGCGTCGGAGCGACTCCGCCCGACGAAATTGGCACGAGCCGAATGCGGGGCGCTGCCACCACTGCTCGCGATCGGAGGTGGGGCGTGTTGCTGCGGTGACTGGTGCTGGGGAGGGTGCGGCTGCGGGCTCATGCCGTGTGGAGGGGCGAAAGCGAATCCACTCTCCGTGTTGCCCCGCGGCTGCATCATGATGCCCGGAGATGACATCCTGCTCAGCCAGCCGAATTTCGTCTACATCTACAAGAAATACTTCATCCGCGATCTTTGCTCATTGTCATTCATTGTGGTACTTAAAATCAGGGGTCTCGACGTCAGTCAGCTCAGTGTAGTCGGGCCACCCAGGAGATCAAGATCAAGATGCGTCAGAATGAAAATATTGACATGCGCGCGGGCCCTTTGTTCCAGTTGTAGCGCGCACGGCTAGTAGTTGAGATGTTGTCCTCCAATAGCGAGAACGAGATTCATTTTCCGTCTAAATGTAAAGATAGGAGAGCAAACAGACGCTCCTGAACCGGTTTGAGTTTGTTCGGTTTGCGGTTCTCCCGGTTCTTCGCCGTGTTATTTCAAAAACCGCGGCTCGCGCTGTGGAGGTGGACGTATATCTCGCTCCTTTTGTTTGCACGCGCTCAACCTCAACATGAACATGTATCTACTTGTTATCTTTTATCGCGCCAGGTGGTCGTGAGACGGCTGGCCGTGATCCATTCCGTGGACGTCGTCAACAAGTAAGAAGCCAAGAAGCCACGAAAACGAAGAACTCCCATCGGAAGAGGCACGGACGACGAAAACAAACAAGGCCAAGGATCCAACTACGTATACATTTTTTCGTGAGGTAGTCGCGTGTGAAAACAAAAGCGCCGCAGCGGTGGTTGACAAATGCGAATGGGATTCTCCCAAGTGAGATTACGTCGAAGCTCTCCTGCATCGATATACTTTATCGCCACTAGCATTCTTCGGTCTGTAGACGCGATTAATTTTTCGTCGACGTCGAAATCCCCAAGGTCAGCGTGGTCGCGCTTTGCATTTTTCGCCGGTGCACGACCGATGTCGCTTTGTACATCATTGGGACTCAGAAGGCCCTACGGGATCGGAATCAAGTTGTTTGTACGAAGAAAGCTTCGGCCGCGGTCGCGCGAAATGTACTTCGCTCCGGCGGCGCGCGTCAACGCGGTCACGCTCAGTCACGAGTAACAAGCAAGAACTCAATACAACTACAGCTGATCCAACGAGAGGCTCGCCCTCAATGGTGTCGGTGAACGTGGTGAAATGAAGTGATCTAGATCTACTTTACATCGATCGCGACGGCGTTGCGTCGTGGACGTCGTCGTGGTCCTCCAAAAAATAGCAGCAACATCCACTTTTTTTTTTTCCTCTTCAGTTCTCCACCTCAATCAGGTTTTTGGCCACCGCGATCAAGTCCCGGAGCTGCTTCGCGTGGATGGCTTTGACGGAGGCCTTTTCCGCTTCCTGGACAAAGACCTGCAGGTTGTGGTGCAGCCCGGCGTTCAAACATTCAAGGACCGCCTGCTGGATCTTGGGGTTGGGGTCGTCGAAGTGTATAAACAGCGACGTGAGGATGTACTGGTACAAGTTCGCGGACCACTTTTCTGGCAGCGCCCGAAAAAACGCGCAGAACGCCTTGCAGGTCTCGACACGGACCTGAGAGAGTGAGAATGAGAGTGATCATCGTCATCATGAGAGGAGGACGAGGTATAAATTAATATTATTGCGCACAGGTTTGTCGACGTCGAAACCGAAAGCGCGAAATCAATGCATCACACCCTTTATTTCTTTACCAATCGTAATATCGTATTCCTATGCTGCCACTGACACTGCGGGAAAAAAAAATTAACGTCAAGGTCCTCGCCTTACTCCCTCCAGGAGAAAAACGAAAAGTAAAAGCTGAGAAGCTTGCGCTTGGGTATTCTGATATACCTCGTCCTGCGAGTCGTCTAGTCTCTTCAGCAGCTCTGGGTACAAGTCTCGCAGCTGTTCATCTTCTGGCTGCAGCGCGTTCAGGATAAGCGTTACCACGAGCGTGGCGACCATCCTGTTGTCTGGGGACCAGCTATCGTCCATGCACGTCTTCAGTATTGGCAGCAGGTCTGGGAACACGCCCGCCAGGTCGGTTTCCACGTCGATCAAGTCCAGCACCAGAAACTGGTGGATGCACACCATCGTCGCCTTCCGGATTTTGTTCTGGCTCTGGCCCGGCCGCCAACTGGCGTTCGGCATCAACATCTCCTCAAACAGGAACAGTGCGTGCTTTCTTAGCCCCGCCCGCACCACCTCGAACTTCTTCGATTCGAGGATCAAAAAGTGCAGAATGCCGAGAATGTCCACTCGCGCCCTCGCGGACACGCCCTTCGCCTCCTTCTCGTCGTCGTCGTGCCGCGGCGCGCCCAACGCGACGGACGCCTGCTTCGCGAGCACGGGCACGATCCGGTCGATGTGCTCGGCGGAAATGGCGTGTACGGAGTTCTTGATCAGCAGCTCGAAGATGGAGCGCTTCGGGCTCTGCTCGGGCCACTGCTGCGTGTCGGCGGACTCGAGCAGATGGCTCAGTTGCGACGACAGGTGCATCTTGTACACGTCGGGCACGGTACACCTGCAGATGCTGCTCGCCAGATACTCGATGCTCCGGTCCGACGAGGAAATGCCGGCTCCTCCGGACGCGGAGGAGCTGCTGTCCGCGGCCAGAGCCGGATCGATTGACGACTTGCAGCGGAGCAACACGTCGAAGAGGCGGGCCCACTCGCCCTCAAGCAGCTTTTGCTTGGAAGGGGAAGTAGAGGTGGCCACGCAGAGAGCTTTTGCTGGCGAAGTAGATGAGCTGCTCGTGCTCGAGGACGAGGACGACGAAGTGCTGCTGCCGCCGGAAGCTCCTGCTCCTGCGGTGGTTCTTGACGAGTTCCGCGTCAGTAAGCTGTCGAGGACCTCAAGAATCGTCGGAAGCAGCTCGTCGAGCGTGGTGGCATCCTCCAGGAACCGAACAGTCTGGGAAAGTATCTCCTCCGGAAGGTTATCGTAGTCGAACACCTGTGAGCAAAGCGAGCAGTAAGTACTAGCCGCCAATCGATTGACCATGACCATATGAAAATGCATCATAATCGAAAGACTCGGCGGTCGTGCGTCGAGCTGCAGCACGAGTTGTATTTAATGAGGACGTCGCTTTTCCTTTTCGCCCAAAAGTAGAAGTAAATTGCAAGCAACGCGATGGACTTAATTTCATGATTCCTTTATTCCGAGCAACTGCAACGCCAAGAAAACACTTCACCAGCACGATCTGCGTCAGGATTTCGAGCACTTGTCGCTTGTTCTCAACGGAGATGGCGACGAACGGCTTCTCTTTTTTTTGCTCGACGCGTACCTTTGCCCGGTTCACCGTTGATTCGCCCCAATATTCGTCGTGCTGGATGTCTGCGTGCTTCGCCACCTCCCTGTCTGGCAAATAATTTCCGGCCCCTGAGAAGCTGACTCCGAGGTGCTTGGACATCTGTTGAGGTGGTCAGTCAAGGCATCGGCATCTACTGGCTGTAGATAAACATGTACATGATCACGGAGTACTAGTTGGACGAGATGTCCTCGCTTATATTCAAACGCGTCCTCGTTCAGTAATTGCCGTAATTCCTCGGCATTCGAAGTGGTCCTTGCGCTGTGAATTGAAGAAGCCGTACCCAAAACGGTTCCGCCTCCAAGTCCAATCTTAAAGTTCATCATCATCAATTACAATTACTTATTATGAAAGCTGCATATGGAAAGTCGACTACAACAAAACTGCTGCTTTCGCGTCGTGGTCGCGCATGGTCTACGTCTAGGCGGCCTGCTGGCTGATCAGGATAGAAGTCAGAAAGTGCAATGCAAATTGATCCGAGTGCCTAGTACCGTCGTCACGATGAGTCCAGGGTCCGCGAGGAAGAGGCCCAAATTTTGCGCGCACGTTTCCACAATCTTTCGCACGTCTTGGTCTTCGTCCTCGACGGCTTTGTACAAATGCACTAAAATTGCGTCCACGTTGTCCTTCGCGTGCACGTGCAAAAGCACCAGAAAGATCTTCAACAATCTCGCGGCGCCGATGCGGAGCGTCGACGTCCACTGGACCAAATTTCCGAGGCACTGCGGGAGCAACCGGCCGGCATGGCGGGCCACATAAAAGCACATGGTCGCGGTGGGGAGCTTGTCCGCGAAAACGGATGGAAGTGCGGCAGCCGCGGTGGGTGTGAGTGCATGGCGGTCGACAAGGGTGTCAAAATCTGGAAACTGCCACTCCTCCTCAGTGTCGTCCACGAGCTCTGTGGTTGTTCGCTGTGCAACTTCATCATCATCGTCGCCACGTCAGTGCTAGTCTGTGTTCGAGCCTTCGCCTTGTCTGACCTCGTCAAAAGGCCACAAAAGCGTGACGCCCCCCCATCAAGCAGCAGCGCCAACCCCCGCGACATGGGGCGCGCGCGCCCACGAGCGACCGACCGACCGGCCGACGGCGACGCTTCCACATAGGAGCCCCAAAGTGTGGGCGAGTGGCATCGCCTAGAACGAAGATGGGCGCCTCGGCCTCTAGCTAACTTCTTAGCGTGCGGGCGGGGCATCCAAAGAAGGGCGGAAATCGATGCCAAAGCGCGGGCAAGTCTCAGCGAGTACGCCCAAGCTGGCTGCGCACCTTAGCGAGGCATGCCCCTGGGCACGCAGCAGCCCCATGCCCGGGAGTGAGTCACTGCGCGACGCATCATGTCCACGGCGCTGACCGGTGCGGACTTGCGCCGCGTGCCGCTGCCGCTGCCCCGAGTTCGGGTCTTCAGCCGCAGACCATCGATCCGCGGAGGGGGCGGCGGCGCGTCGCGGTGGAGGCGAACGCTGCGGCGGGGGACGCGAGCGCTTTGGCGGAGCCGTGCGCTGCGGTGGGCTCGGCCGAGCGCCGTGGTGGGGGCGAGCCCCGTGGTGGAAGCGAGCCCCGTCGTGGGTGCGAGCGCCGACCGTGGTGGAGGAAAACGGCAAAGCATGCACGTGCCTACTGCTGCCAGAGGGCGGCTGCATCAACACAGTCGCCGCGCGCCGATCCTGCGTCGCCGTGAACTCTGGGCAAATCCGTCAGCCGCCGGAAAAGCTGAGAGCGGGGCGGCCAAAGGTAGCAGCGGCCTGCGGGGCCTATCTCCTCGCCAGTCGCAATCTCCGACCCTACCACCGGCGCGCGAAGATAGCCGGGGGCGTTGCCAGAACCAACGCACTACGCGCACGGCCCGACTGCAATGGTGCAGCTCGATACCACTTTCCTTGGTCGGCCCCAATTCGCACAGGCGGGCGGGGGGGCCCTGACTCTCGGCGGTGGCAATTGGCCGCCTGTGTGCTGCATGTTGGAGGCGCTGCGATTTTTTTCGCGATCGAATTCCTCGGGCCTCGCCCTACGATCGCTGCTGGCGCAAGGAGCGAGGAGCAAGAGGGCCCAGCCAATGGCGTGCCTCCGCTTCGAACTCTGGAGCTTTTGCGGGAAGAAGTAAGCACATCATCCATCGAGGAAATACAAACGGAACAGGAGGCAATTTTCAACGCGGAAACGCCCGCCGTCGAGTTCAAAACTGATTGCCTTTGATCGATAGCGGAAGCACCCGGCACATGACTGGGGGAACCGCACTCATTTCCGAACAAACTTCTGTTGGACTACTCGATGAGAACATACGTTATCGCAAACGACATCACGATGAAAGTCGTTGACGAAAAACATGGACTCTCCGACGAGGCGCTGACGGTGAAACTCACGATCGAGCCGGTGCGGCGCAGGAACGAGTTGTGGGCTGCAGTACGCCGCCACCCCGGCGCGGAGGCCGAAGACATCGACGCGCGCACTCAGGCCCACATCGATGTAGGCTTCCCGCCCGGCGCGGTCAGTCTGCTGCGCGCGAGCTTCCTTTACAGGGTGCGCAACAGCTTGCGCGAAGAGCTGGCCCGGCAGTCGTGCTTCCCAGCGTTGCGGCCGGTCCACGAGCAAGACCCGACGCGCACGGTGGACCTCGCGCTGCTGCCTGAAGAGCAGAGCGGCGGACCCCGCGCTGCTGAACACACACGAGCAGAGCCTAGAGGAGGGCCGCGCGGCTGAAGAGAGCGCGATGAAGGACTCGTTCCCCAGCAGCTGGTGGCGCGAGCACAAGTGCAAGAGGCAGCATGTGTGGGACAGGGTGCGAACCGGCCCGCTGAGGCTGTTCGAGCCGACCTGCAACACGTGCAGGAGCAGACACGGCGCGAGCAACTGGCGCGACGATTGCAGGGCGCACGGACGCGCGAAGAGCGGTTGCAGCAGCTGCAAGGTGCGCAAGGAGACGCCACACCTCTTCGGCTCGTCCGCAAAGCACGACTCGGTCGATAGCAGCCGCCTCAACGTGCTGGACGCGTCGCTCAGCGGAGTCTACGGCTGCGGCGAAGGCCTGCCCCGCGCGGTCTCCGAGGTGCCTAGGGCAACCGAGGAGGAGCGAGCCGCGTTCGAGGAGCAGCACGACGAGGACGCGTTTTACTGCCTCGACTGCGAGCCGTCCGAGGACTTGCCCGGGCTCACGTTGCCACCGCAACCCAGCGAAGAAGACGCTCCCGCCGCGGGGCGGAGATGCCGGATGCCGGCACCACGTGCTGCTTCACGCCGACGCAAGGCCTGGTCGGAGCGCTCACCGACATTTTCGCTTGCAGCTCACAGGGGAGCACGAGCCGCGCGCCAGTGCACGAGATGAACACGCTGGCCGTGACCACGCGCCTCGAGAGGAAGACGAAGCAGCTCATCATGTGGAGGCACGCCGCCAATCCTGCGTGCCGGCCCAGAGGGTACGGCCGCAAGATGCGCCGCTCGATGTGCGCGAGCAAGAACCCGCGAAACGGCAAGTGGTTTGCCCCTGGTACCAGCCTACGCCAAACGCCTTCCTCACGCACAAGGCGAGGGAGCTGCCGAGGGTCACTGCGGAGCGGATGTTGCACCACCGCCGGCACCGAGGCGTGCTTGCAGTCGATTTCTGCGCGCGTGCACGCCCAGGCGCGGAGCCACAGCCGGAGCACGGCCCCGACACGCACGTCGAGACGCTGCAGCAGGCCGCGAGACGCTCGCTCAGGACGCCAGCATTGGAAAGTTGGCAGCCGCCGGCTGAGCGCGACCTCATCCAGATGGCATGGTCGCAGGCGACCTGCAAGCACAACTTCGATTTCGCGCGAGGCCTGCCCATGTGCGTGAGCAAGTGGGACGCGCCGCAGGAGCGCAAGGAGTGCGCCATCATCTTCCCAAGGCGGCATCCGCTGGCGCGTGGTCGGGCTTTCGGCGGAGCATAAGCGGAAGCGCAGCGGCTTTATCGTATGGCTCTTCCCAGACTGCGCGGTCGCCAGGAACCTGACGCAGCACGGGCACGTGTCGAACGGGCTGCCGCGCATGTGCTTGCCGTGGGATTCGGAGATCGCGCAACTCCGAGTCCCTCACGGTGGCGCCCGAACTCCTCGGCGGAGGAACCAACGCTGCCGGCCGCCACGCCGCTGGCCATTGGTAAGCCGAGTGCTTGCGAGTGGCTCGCAGAAAGGTGCCCCCGGCTGGAAGTGCTTCCGCCACAAAAGGCGGGGGCAAGAGGTGGCCTGTTTCTTACCATCCGCCACCTTCTGCAGATCGATCGTTCGCCACGTACTTACCGCAGTAGTCGCGCAGAGCAACCGCACGGCAGAAGCGACCGCGACAGACCTGGTCGAGTGGGCCCAAGGCCGGCGGCGTGAACTCGCCGAGACAGCCCGCACCTTTGCCCACGTTGGGGCGCGGGCGCGGCTGGCGGGGCTGCTTTTTGCAGTCGTCATGGACGCGGACACCACCAAGCGAGGCCGCACAATCATCCCGGAGCGCGACGCTCAAGCGCAAATCCCGACGCTGCTCGAGTGGGGGCGCCCATTGCCAGATCGCTCCGCCAAATCGCTGGAAGAAAAAAAAAGAAGAGCCGCGAGAAGCGGCAGAAGAAGCGCCAGTGGGAGGAGGACGAAAGCCCTGGCCAGCGCCAGCGCCATGCGTCGACAAATCAACGCGGGCGGGGAGTCCTTGCGAAAAGAGCCGCCAGCCACTGCGGGCGACACGCATCGACAAGACAACGCGCGGGCTGCGAGAGGCGCGCACAGATGCGCGGCAGAATGAACGAGGTCCCTCAGCCGTGGGCCGCCCCGCGTTGGGACACAGCACAGCCAAAGGCTCGAGGCGTTCGCGACGTACTGCCTTCCTTCTCCTTCGAGGAAATGGCCCGCAACTCGCTCGACATGTTCAAAGGAGGGGCCGTCGCTACGCGCGCCATACCCCCGTAGCGGTCACGCAGTCCACGTTCCTGGGTCGCCACCTGCTCCGTGCTATGATCTGCAGGCTCATTGACGACCTCACATCCCCGCTGCCGCTGCTGACTGCCTTACTTTACCCGTCGTCTCTGACGGTAACGGCAGAAGTAGCAAAATCAAGCCGGGCCACCTTCTTGGGCTACGTGTTTGACGTAGGAAGTTGACAGCTGCTATACCGCCTACACGACAAAACTAGACTTCTTTGCGCCAAAGTTCCCGGCTGCAAGTTCCTGCATGTCGTAAAAGCGACACCTTTTGGAGTTTTCTGCGGAGGATCCGCCAAGGCCTATCAAAAGAATTTTCTGCGTTTGCATTTCCTGCGGGATTAATACACAGAAATCCTCTGCAGATGTGGGCAAAATGGCTTTCACACAAGCACGAGCCAAAGGGAGGCGCCCACCCCGCATGATCTCGGTCGGGGAAAGATGCGCGACAGCCGCGCGAGCGGCTACGGGGGGAATGGTGTCACGCTCTCCATGGTGGCCGTTCTTTCGACGGAGCGCGATATCGTAATGCGTGAGCCGAAAGAGCGGGACGAGCTGAGGCGGACGCTGGTGGGACGGACTGGGAGAAGCCGGGGCCCCGCTGCACCTGCCGCCAGGGTTTTTGGAATTCCCAAACGCCCGAGAGGTGGCGAATCTGAGCACGGAAATCACTGACGTGGAGAAGGCCTGCACCTGGTGGGTCCCGTTGAACCCCGGAGACAAAATAAACGGCCCGGCTTGCGTACGACGTCCGCACGAAAGTGGGCGCGGCCGTGTTTGGCTGGAATTCGAAACAAGTCGGGGGCAACGCGCTGGGCGCGGGCGGGGAGAAGGGAAGGGACAAACCCGGAGGCGGTGACGTGAAGCTAGAAATAAAAGGGGCAAGAGCGCCCTGCAGTCCGTCTAATCTCTGCAGACGATTCCGAGACGCCGCCGCCAATGCTGCGCGCGGCTGGGAGCACCCCAAGCCGTCCCGCGTGATACGTTTGCGGCTGACTGTCCCGCGTGATACGTTTGCGGAGAGCCGCGGGGGGGCCTGCAGCTGCACCCCCGACGTCGCCCAAGTGCGAACGCTGCCGGATGAGATCGGCCCCTGGGTGGCAAAGAAAGAGCGGCGCAGAATGCACCTCCTACGTCGCCACAGCAACGCCACCCACCTCGCTGCTGAAAAGGTCATCGACGGACGGAGTTCGCTAGGGCGTCAACCGAATCGCGTGCGACGCAGAGTCAGCCAGTGGCACAGATGGAGACAAACCAGACGCAGGCTGAGGGGGGCCAGAGGGTGCCCGCACGCGTTCGCAAAGGCGACGCGGCTCGGCTTTTCTAGAATGAAGCCAGGGCACAAGTGCCGGGCGTTGATCGACCACCCAGAGCCCGCAAGCGCGGCCGCAAGCAAGCGAAACAGTACCGGATGGGGGGCACTTAATCACCGAGGAACCAGTGGCGTCTTGATTCTTTGGAGTCTCGCTTTACGCG
>RXOD01006182.1:0-11024 GCA_005223375.1 Amoebophrya sp. AT5.2
CTTTTTCCGTCTTTCCTCTTCCAACTCGTCGAGCCTTTCTTGTCTTTCCGCTCTCATCTCCATCGTCCTCGCGGTTGCCCCGCGCTTTGTGCGTCTGGTTCTCCTCCTCTTCGTCGACTCAAATGGCCTCGCGTCCATCATCATCGACCGAACCGTCGCCGCGTCTACTTCCTCCAGGCCTTCGAGCGTGACGCCGTAGTACTCTAGATCTTCGCCTAGCTGCCTGCCCCAGCAAGAAAACAAATGTACCTCTGTTGAAGAAGATGCCGGCGTCCTTTCCATAGTGTGATATTGCCTCCGTGAAATCTCCGGCCGCCTCCTCGTAGTTGCTCAAATGGTAGCAGTGTATGCAAGCGGTCTCCCGGGAGTGAGTACGAAAGACATGTAGTGTAGCTATACTCCATTTTTCGGGTAGCATGCTGCGGGTGTGCAAGCTCAATTCCGGGAGGTGCCATAACTGGCTTGTTTAGAAGAAAACTTTTCCCTCCTGTCATCTGCTAGTCAGTGCCGTCCTGGACGCGGAAGCGTGTCTCTAACTTGAGGACTGCTTAGGCCCGCCCTTAAAATACACCAGGGACGCCCCCGAGTGATCAATCGTGCACGCGCACAGTAGCTACTTACAATCTGTCCTCACCCCGGTTTCGCCTTGAGCCCGTTTGTAAACGCGAGGCCGCGGTTATTTAGGTACTTCGAGGAGATTATGGTTTCTTCTTCTGGGGGCTGCTCAAGCTCGGAGCCGCCTGCGAGCTGCTTCAGTTTCTCCTGGTGTGCAGTGAGCGCCGCGGAAAACGCTGCCTTCGCCGCTTCGTAGTCGCCCATCTGCGCATACGACAGTCCCAGGTGATTGTGCCCCTCGCGCTTCTTACAGAAGATGCGAAATCGTGGAAAGTATCCGCAACGTCGCAGACGAGACAAAAGCCCCACACAACTCTTGCAACTAGGCTATGAGCAAATGCAAGACCCCCGTGACTCCAAATCCTAGATCCACTTTGCCCATAGATGCCGCAGATGGTCGGCAAGACCCAGTAAGTGTGCCCATCTAAATTTCAAGAAGGTGCCAGTGACACTGATCTGCTCCTTTCCACGTAGTTCGCCTTCCCTAATTTTCGTTGCGTCGATCTCGAGACAGCCCTTCAGGGACTCGACGGACTTCTGCAGCTCGTTGATCTTACGGTGCGCGATGCCGCGGTAGAAGTGGCTCTGGTAGCTCTGCTGGGGGGACAACTTCTTCTCCAGGCCGAGCGTGAAGTCGCTGATGCAGTTCTCGTACTCCTCGAGGTCGTAGTAAACCTGGAGGAAGTAGTTGATGGCCAATTCCATGTGCCGTCTGATGCAGTACGATCCCGGATCACGTGCAACAAGATTTAAATTGAGAACAAAGAAATTGAAAATACCAACGCCCGCTCGTAGTAGTACTGCGCGTTGTCACCTTGGCCTATTCGGATGGCTTCGTTGTAGTCCTTCAGTGATTCCTGTAGCCGCCCCAACGACCGGTAGCAATAGCCCCGATACCCAATGTGCTTCGCGACATCTGGTTCACATTTTCAATTGCATCTGATTGCAGTTGGTCTTTGTTTGCATCTCTACGTGCTTGTTCTTCATGTACTCCTTGTAGAGAGCCTACCGCCGATTTCGTGGTCAGCGGCTGCATTCCCGATCCCGGAATGCGGGCCGCCCGATGCCGAGTACTGAAGACGGGGACCGGAGAACAAATTGTCTGGTACTTCATGGTTCAACATGACAAAATGAAACTGCATTTTCGAAAAAGCAAAATCACATGTATCCAACTTACTGTTTCCGCCGCCGCTGTCGAGTCTTATGGCCATGGAAAAGTCGAAGAGCGCCCTCTGGTACTGGTGGAGCGCGAGGAAACATTTTCCCCGTGAAAAAAAGTGTGTTGACTTCGAGGCGTTCCCTGCGATCGCGTCCGTAAACAAATTGACGCAGATTAGAGACAGCGCTCTCGCACCTCCGACGCAAATGGGGCAGGGGAGTCTTGCTGGTTGTTGATCGAGAAAAGGGAATATATCAGAGGCAACGCTGGGGCGTCTAGTGTTTCTGTGCTATGGGCGGGAGGCAGGGGGGCACGACACGTGCGTCGAGCTTGCCTAGTGATGAGTGGACTGGGAGTGCAGCCGCCGCTCACTACTAAGGCTGCACTAACCGTTCGAGATGCATCGCTGAGAGCTGGTGATTTTCTGGCGAATGGTGCGAGAGTCCGCCGTACGCAGACCTGGTAGTCCTGCGGGGTCTGGGCCTTTTTGAGCAGCGCCAGTGCCTGCTTACCCGCCTCCTGCCCGCTCGTTGAGGACATGGCCGTGTGCCTTGTGTTTGAAGAAAGGGTCCGAACTGCGGAGCGAGGGATTGCAGGGTCGATGTCGAGCTCCGCTATGAATGCCCCACACCTCGCTTACGTGTCGAGGAGGACGTCGTGAACCAGTCGGGAGACCGACTCGCTAGTCCTTGGCGCGGAGGGAGCAGTCGGCCATTTGCGGCTATTCGCTTCTATACTCTTACCCACTGTAAACACTGGCTTCAGTTGGCGTACAGAGCTCTATGCTATTAATTGCTATGCGGTGATGTCGGCGCCAGTTATCATTTTCTGTGGGAATGGGTGTGGCGGCTTCAAGAACAGCCATTTCGCGCTCGTTCGCACTGGTTGTTTAATGTTGAAACGTCCGTCGCAGGGCACTGTCCTCGCGAGTCAGGTTCGACCACTGTTACTCTCTGGGCGATGACGCCTTGTCCACTGCTCTCGATCCTGGCGACCTGTCACTCTGTGCGCGGTCTCTCTGTGTTGGGTTTTTTTCTAGCGTCGCAAGACCTCCTCCCCACACGGCTTCGACCTCGAGCGCCTTGGCCCCCTGGACGCGCGCGGTGTCCGGGCATGATGAATCTGATCACCCATCCAGAATGCATGACCAGAATCACGCGCATCTTTATTCAGGTTCCAGACACCAGGCGATGATCGAACTGATGTTTTCATGAGCGTTTACGGCTACAGACCTGCAAACCAACTCGGATCTGCTTCGAAACTTCACACAAAATTTCGGCGCTGGCAATTGGGTAATCATGGTCTGCCCCCTTGATGGCGTGCATTTCGCGGAGCTATCTTGGGCTCCGCTTGATTTAAATCCCCGACTATGTCTATGCTGACGGGGCTACACAGGCGCGAGGCCAGGGCGAGAAGCTGTATACCGAACCAGTCCTCCACCGCTGCATTATAGGGCGCTTAGATCGTCCTCATCCCGACATCCCGCCCTCCACGATTACCGGCACGACGGCAAAGGCTGCTGAAACCAACACGAAGGCCACCGCCTTCCGCACGATGTCTGGCGTGAGCACCGTTCCCAACAGGCTCCAGCAGTGCTTCTTCGACACGCGCCAGTCCGCGAAGTAGCACGCGCTGTGGTCGAGCAGGACATGCAGCTGCAACAGGTGCCGTTGCTGCCGCGCAGAGGCGGAGGAAGGCATACCGCCAGGCGCCGTCGTGCTTTCGCTCTGCAGCACGAGCTTCTGCCTCCTCCGCGCGCGTCGCGTCGACGGAGAGATTGTGCTGTCTTCTCGGTCCTCGAGCTGTCTCTCGTCCGCTGTCCCTGGCCCCTCGGACACTCCGAAAGCCGAGTCCGCCCGGAAGGACGCGTGCGCGGCCTGCCGCAGCTGAGCGATCAGGAGTTCCAGCTCCTCCCCCAACCTCGCCAGGCTGCTCAGGTAGCGGTACACGAGGTAGAGGAAGATGGCAGTGATGCTCGGGATGGGGGAGCCGGAGAGAAAGAGGGAGTTGAACAGCGACCACAGTACGTAGTAGCACATCGCGAACAGGATGGCCCCGAACGTGGTGCTGCTGATTTGCAGGGTTCTCGCGAACAGCTGCTGCTGCGTGCGGTCGAAGGTGCGCAGGCTGACCGAGAGCCGGCCGAACTTCTGCTCGAAGTAGCCATCACTCGCGGCGGCTGTCGTACCAAGCTCCACCAGCAGCGCGTTCGCCTGTGCGATGATTTCCTCGCGGCAGTTCTTCGCGTAGAGCAGGTGGCAGCGGGACAGGAACGCGACGAGGAGCACCGCGTAGACCGCGGGCGTGATGAACATGAAGGAGGTCGGAATCACGGGCGGGCCGGTGGCGATGCCCAGGCCCGGCGGCGGCCGCTTTCCGTTCGCGCCGGGGAGGCCCAAAACGATGAGCAAACAGATAAAGCTCCCGATGTAGAACGGCCGCACGAGGTAGGACTGCTTGAACTTCTGGAAGGCAGAGGAAACTTCCGGCTCTTTTTGCTCCTGATCGGACGTATCGTTCTGGCCAGACCTAGTGTGAATGTCGCGCATGATCGCTAGCAGGGTCAAGACGTGGCTGAGGTTGAATAGGAGCAAGTCGCAGAGAAACGGGTGCAGCAGAAAAACGTTGACCACCCCGAAAATCGCGAAAAAGCTCGCGCGACCCCATACGAGAGCGTCCGGGCCGCCGTGGAAGATGCCCGAGTCGAGAAAGAGGAGCGCGCAGCCGATGCTAGAGCCAAAGCGCCAGAGAAAGCGGATCGTCGCGTTGCAAAAGGGGGTCAACTTGTCGTGGAGAAACCGTTTCTTCTTCTGCGCGGAGATCGCCGTACCCGTCCCGGAAAAGTCGGTCGCCAACGTGTAGATGTGCAGGCGCTGCTGGTACTCCCGAATAGGATCCTCTTCGTCGCGGGTGTTTTCCTGGGCGCAAGAGTGAAAATCGCCGCCACGCTCGCCGCGGGGAATGAAAAACACTTCCGCATTCTGCAGTCTGCCGTAGGCGCGCCGAAGCTCCACCACTTGGCCCTCCAGCTTCTCTGCCCATTCCGCAGACATCAGGAAGAAGACACGGAAAAACAAGAGGGAGTGCGGGAGGAGGTCCTGTTCCCTGGCCAAGGGCGTTGTCTCGTCGTCGCCTCCCGGGTCCGCGCTTGGTCGCGGAGACCTCTTGTTCTTCGCCGTGCCCGCCGCGGAGGTGTTTTTCTCGTTCTCTACTTCGCCACCGCCGACACCCTCTGCAGGAGAGGGGTTCACCCTGTTGGCGCCCGCCGCCGGCGGTGGCCCGTCCAGCGAAGAGAAGTGGCTCTGCTGCAACACGTGCTTCTGCCTCCGTCGCACGCACAGCAGGAGCACCGCGTTGCACGCGCAGAGCAGTAGGAAAACCGCAAAATTGGCGCTAAAACTCTCTTTCACGGTCCAGACGCCCTCCTCTCCCAGCGCCTTCGTGAGCACGTCCCGCCGCGTGCCCGTCTCCGACAGCCGAAACACGTCCGAGGCGTGAAACGCGGAGTTCACTTCGACGGGAGGGACGACGGGCTGTGTTTCCCGCAGGGCCCCGACCTGGCACAGGCACGGCAACTTACGGTGGCAGTCCGCATCGTACCAGGAGATTTGGGCGTTCGGCTCCTGCTGGACTGCGTAGGCGCAGTCGTGGCGGTTCTTGGCGCGCGGAAACCGCAGCCTCTCGATGCTGGCGTCCTCCTTTCCGTCCGGCTCGTACCGCGCCCAGGGGAGCTTGTCCCTAGCAGTTGCTCCAGCAGCAGAACCATCTAACTTCCAGCGCGCATCCCGTCTGAGGAAAGAGCCGGAGTCGTCTCCCTCCACCCAGAACCAGCTCCTGTCGTCCCCCGTCCTCTCCCGCCCGCGGTAGAGGCCGAGCCAGTGCCGCAGAAAGGGGTCCTGCGAGATCGTGTTCGTCACCTTGTTACTGGTGAATAGGGAGGTTTTCATGTTCTTGAACCGCTCTTTGCTCTGGATCACGCTCCGCCACAAAAAGTCCTCGTTCTCAGCTGACGTGGTCACGACTGTAGCGTTCATCGATCGTGCACAAAGCACTTGCTGGCACTCCAAAAACGTCCACCCGACGCCGTAATTGTCCAAAGCGTGCTCGCTATCCTCCGGTACCGGGTCGAGGCCATTCTCCGGATCATCGGGAGAGAAGTACTTGTAGCAACGCCTGTCGGGCGCGTGGAAGACCCACGTCGCGTCGGGGCAGGCGCCGGCCATCCTCACGATAGATGTCTTCGAAGAAGAGCACGAATCGGTTTTACTGCAGTGCAAAATCTTTTCCTGAGTTTGCTTTCGAAACGTATTGAGGCATGCGTTCCACTTCTATCACGTAGGGGGGAGGGTACAATGGGGAGCCTATCCCCTCAGCGCCACTGCTTCCGGTAGGAGTTACGGATCTGTTCGTTGTCGCCGCACGATAAACTGGCTCTCTCGTCGGACGGCTTGCTCGCAAGTCGGTCCTCTACTTCTCTCTCGTCGATGGCTTGAGTTTGCCATTGGGTATCGGTTCACTGATACAAATTCTGATAGGTCTCTCGCCGCATCGATTGCCCGAAAAGTTTATGTTTTGTACCGAGAGGAAAAGAACCACACTAAATTCTCCCATCTGGCCCTGCAAAAAGCAAGCAAGGATGTTGTGCCGCGGGTCACCAAATGCTTCGGGTCTCTTTCGGGCTTGATACTCTTGGTGATCGCGCGGCAAAAGCCTACTAAAATCAGAAGAAAACCTCTGGCAGCGTTCCGAAATCACGAAAACCAAGAAAGCAGAGAACCGGCCAGGGGCGGGTGAAGTGCGCGCTCTCGATGGCCGCAGCAAAGTCCTGCTTGCGCCTCCGCGGCTCGTCCAGTGTACAGCATAGCATCCTACTTGCGCCAGAAAGTGGGTCCGGTCGCCGATCGGTGGCCCCCGTGAGACCGCAGTAGCATCTTGTGTGCGCCGCCGCGGCTCGTCCGGTGTACAGCATAGCATTCTATTTGCGGCAGAAAGTGGGTCCGGTCTCCGATCCGTGGCCCCCGCGAGGCCGCAGTAGTATCGTGCCTGCGCCTCCGCGGGTCGGGTCATCGTTGATGGTCCGCGGTCCGGCCTTTTCGGTGCCGGCTTCCTCGTCCGTTGCTTCCTGCTGTATCTTTCTACCGTTGCTGCTACTCGAGGCCGCAGCAGTAGGTCTCCATCACGTGAAGTAGGAGGACGAGGCATTAGTACGCAGACGTATGTGTGAGGCCTAGTTTTTCTGCTTTTACCTGCAGGTAGACAACTCCTTTCTGCTACCGTTCTACCGAATCAAAGATACTTAACTCACATAGGGCGCTTTTGCTACCGAGGGAGGCCTTTAGCGGGAGGCAGTGTCCATAGATCTCATAGAGGGGTCATTGCAAACTGTCGAAGACCACGCATACGAAAAGTCGCAGAGGCGGCGCATCGATTTTAGCACGACCACGAAAGATGACAAGCAGCAACAAGTATATATACTTACACAGAAGCCGAGCAGAACACTGCCCAACTCTCCAACGAAGCAACTTGCGTGACATCTATACGACGACAGAGAGTGAGAGCGCCGCTCGTGCTGGGCGATCCATTGAACAAAAGGTAGCAAAGTGCGCGGGCTTTGCGCTGGATCTCAAAACCTGCAGTCCTATACCGGGCCTTCGGCCTGCTGGATCTTCTTGGCAGAACATTCTTTCATGAGCGCTCCAGAAGAATTCCTTTCGATAAATAAATACGCATGGCTTTGGCTGTATTAATAAAGGCTCTCCGCTTATACCACGTTCCGTCACTCACACTCTTCCTTGGGGACTCCCTACGGTTTACTAAAGTTCCGGCGCAGCTATATCTTTTCTGAGAAAGCGGCACGAACATCGTGAGAAACGAAGTATGTCCACAAAGTCACAGACAAGGACCTGCGCCGCTTCGGGCCGTGTCTCGGTGGACTCTTTTACGCGTTGGCGAACGCAATGATTGCCTCATGCACAAAGGTGTAACCATCGCTATTATCTCCTCGATGGTGCAACGTTGTAAGACATGGAAAGAGAAAGTCTTTTTCGTTCAAAACCATCCTCATCCCGTCTTCCTTTTTTTGTCCCTGAAGTGTTGGGCGTTAACCTGTGCCGGCTCGCATGAAGAGCGCGGCCCTGCTCGGACTGAAGTAGGGAAATGGCCAGCTAAATATGAATAGCTTTTACAATGCAGCTGTAGTGGGATCGACAGTCATACTTGTGGGAAGAGTCGTCAGCCAGGGTACATATAGGCCGCGCCTCGGTTTTTAATACCTTCTATCCCTCCCTCCCTTCGAGCCAGATCATGTTTGTGAACAAGCTCGCGCAGCACTCTAACTCGTTTTTTCGCGTTCTGTAAAATACAGTCGAACTAGTACAGGAAAGCATGCCTGTCCAGGTCCTTTCTGGCACGGAGGTTTAATGACAATCGACCCACAAGTTGTACAATGCAGTTGCAACAAACCCAGCCTCCTTCTTCTATAGCTCTTCGGCTGTTTCTAGCGATGATTTTTACTTATCAGCTACATTAATATATTGCCAGGGCGCGGAGGACTCGCGCATGATATTATCGCCGCATAAGATCATAGACGACGACGTTCTACTCGACGTCTGCGACTGCTTCTCGACATCAATCTGCGATGTCGGTACTTTCATCCCGCAGCACCCCAGTCCTGAGGTAATCAGCATGACCGGTGGCTATTCGACAATGATTCACCTTTTATATTGCCGCAGCAAGTACTAACCAGCTTCGGAAGATTGCCGAAGAAGGACTTTGTTGAGTTTGATGCAGCCACTCTTGCAGCCTGTCGAGTGCGACGTAGCCTGAGCGACGGGCCTTCCTCTCAATAGGGAAGGCGGCCGCCCGCGTAGTAGAAGATCTTTTCTCGGGTAAAAACCGAAAACAGTGCGAACTGCTTCGGTGAAGCCACTCTTGAAGCTGTTGCGCGGATGATACGGACACCGCATCAAAATGCAACATTACCGGCGCGACGGGTCTTGCTCTCAGTAGGAAAGGTGACCGCCCCGCTAGTAGAAGATTTTTTATCGGGTAGCAACCGTATTCAGTGCGGAGGAAAGTGATTTATTCGTAGATCTATCAAAAAATTTCCGAGCCAGCTTATAGGGGGTAGGCTTGGATTTATAAAAAACAAATCAAAGTAAAAGCCGTATTCCATAGATGCAGCTCGCCACCTCTTACTGCTATCTACTAGAAGTGTACCTGAAATGCTAGACTCTTGCTCAAGGTCGGTAGTACGAATATGGACATCAGCGACGTAGAGACGGGGAGGGTTTCATGGAAAACCCCCAGGTCCATCGTAGTCAATTTTCAGAGCCACCAGGCCATGAAATGATAATAATAATTGATGTTGACGCAGCAGACCTTGAGCACCTTAGGCTTGTGGCATGAATGAAGAGGAAGAAGATGGAGAATGTCAAGGCGGCGTACTAGCCACGCTGAACCTGCATGGGAAGCAATACGCGTCACCATCAGGGTTCATCCTCACCAGAGTGTTGTGGTGCTGGCATCGTAGTGCCGCCGCTGGTTTCAGATAATCACGGGAGGACCCTACCGATGAGTGTGCTGACTAGACTAGATTTGGGAGATTCAGATATTCAAGATTAGTTTTGCTGTCACGAGTCTATTTGTACTGATTTGAAAATATTTTTAGGGGCGGCCATCGTGTATTCGATTACAACCCACATCCACTTTTTCCCTCAAGCATCACCGCCCTACGCCGCAGCTAAACCTCGCTAAATGTGACGAAGGTTCTCGGCAGCTGGAAGAATTCCAGTAGCAGCGGCAGTGCTTCCTTCTCGAAGACCGGCAGCGTCGGGTTTAGGTATTCGCAGAAGTCCAGCCCCTGCTGCAGGAATCGTTTCGTTTGCTCGAAGAATTCGTCGTACTCCGCCTCGCCCAGCTGCTGCATGGTCATGCGGGACCCTCCCCCCAGACCCCTGCCAGGAGACTCTGCCCCCTCTGTGCCGCTTTCCGGATTTCCGCTCCCCTGGTTTTCCCGCATCACGGCGTCCCCGTGCCGACTGAGCCCGGACCTCCGCAGCCGTTCGTTCATCTGCTCCTCCCGCTCGAGCAGATCGGCCTGCAGCTCCCGCCGCTTTCGCACGATGTCCGCCTTCGCGTGCTCCAGCATGTCGAACAGCAGGCCGAAGCAGATCTGGTACGTGGTCAGGTACCACACGCTCAGCCTCTTCGCGCGCGCATTGAAGCTCTGGGCGCCTTGTTGGAGCTCGTCGAAGGAGGCGCGGATGTCGCGGTCGGTCTGGATGCGGTGCCGGACGTCCTCCCAGAACCTCGCGTCCTGCTGCGCGGTTCGGGTGCTCGGGGTAGCTCTGGGCTCGTCGGGCACCGCCCGCGCGTGCAGCTCGTCGGGGAGGTTGACCGTGCCGAACACGTCCAGGTGCCGGACGATCAACTCCGGCAGGGGGTTGATCTCACGCGGCCGCGGCGCGCTGGCGTTCAGCCGGTTGCGCAGAAGGTTAAAAAGCGCCCGCGAGTCCCGGTTCTGGTGGTTGTTGAAGAACGCGTGCTGCCGCTGTCGGCCTTGCTCCAGCTCGGCCTCTGCGACGTCGCGCGACGAGGAGGCCACGGCCGCAGGAGGGAAACGGCTATTTCGATCGTACGCCCCCCACCTGCTACCCTCGTAGGGCCGGAACCGACTGTCAACTATTTGCGGCCGCGTGGGTCCTCCGGCTGCAGCCTGCACTTCGACCTCGCTCAGCACATTGGACCCTTCGTCGGGGGCGCGACGAGGCCCTCCCTCGGTGGCACCTCCGTGATGATGCGGTTCTCCCGTACCTCTGTGGTCCGGAAAATGCAAATAGTCCAACACCGGCTGCCAGACGTGCGCCAGTCTGGGATCCAGTACCACGAAGACGTGGCGTAGCGAGTCCCACCCCACCACAGAACCGGCTCCAGCAAGACTGTTGCGCACGAGTTGGAAGGCAGCCTCCGCCGGCAAGTTGAGCGGAGCGGGGTGGCGCTGGAGGTAATTGGAGTGTCGCCACGACGGCGGGCCCCGTCCTCCGCGGCGGTGGTGGTCTCTTTGGTGCTGATCGCGAGCCTGATGGCGCTCTGGATGCCGACCCGGGCCCGGTTGTGCCGACCCGGTTTGCAGCTGCTGCGCATGATAAACCCCTTGTTGCTGTGGCTGGCCGCCTTGTTGCTGCCAGCGGCCTCCCTGTTGCTGTGGTTGGCCGCCTTGTTGCTGCCAGCGGCCTCCCTGTTGCTGTGG
>RXOD01006183.1:0-11019 GCA_005223375.1 Amoebophrya sp. AT5.2
CGTGCGGTACCACTTCCACTCGGCCGGCTCCCATTGGTCCCATAATTGGTCCCATTGCTCCCCTCCCCTCGGGGTTCGGCCGGGTGGGTTCTTGCGAAGCGGTCGACTCACTTGCGCTCCAGTCGCGTATAGGTGGTGGCCTGGAAGCAATGACGCTCCGCGCCCTCCAGGCTGTGGCGCTGCTTCGATTGTCGTTCATCTAGTCCGCTCCGCGTGCCCGTGCCTATAGGAGCCGTATTGGTAAAGAAGTCGCTCGGATTGATGTACAGAGCCGATGATCGAAAACCAAACCATCGGAGCCTCACTCACTCACTATTTCCTTTTCTAATTGGAACTCGCGAACCCCGAGTGGAAGTGGTACCGGACGATCATCACCACGCGCATCGTCGACGGCGATCACATGACCCTCTGCAAGCTCCCCACCGACTTCCGCGTTTTAGTCCGTCCCCAGGCGTTGCGGTCGAAGAAGAAGCAAAAACTAAAGAGCCGGTGGGAGATTGTTTCGCCGATAAAGGGGTACGTGAACCCGCAAAAACTTGCGTTCGACCACTTCCCCTTTCGCTACCTGCACGACCAACAGTACGTGAAGAAACCAGAAATCATGGACCTCGGGGAGATGGGCGGTGAGGGGATGGAGTCTATGCAGAATAACTCAACTGTAACAGCAGGAGCACAACTGCAGAACGTCAATAGCAACTCACAAGTACAACTTCTGCCCGAGCTGGAGGAGGCGGATGACCTGATGTGCTCTCCTGTCGCCGACCTGGCGGACATGGGGACGGGGGGGTTTGGGGAAAACACCCCCAAGTACGTGCTGGTCAATCCAAACTCGAAGAACTACAACAGCGCGCTGGGAAGTAGCAAAACCCAAATCATCTCCAGTCTGCCGCTGCCCGTGGAAATCTCCGAGCTGCCCTACCACCGCTGCTACGGAAGCAACCTATACGCCTGCTTCCTGCCGAAAGGGTTCAAGGTGCTATTTTTTTACTGCCTTGCTTGGACATATGAAAATGAGGAGAATGACATATCATCTACTTCGAGTTTTGTACCATTTACTTTTACACCCCACTCCTTCGAAAAATAGAGTACCAATTTTCACCGCCCGCTGTTGAAAATGAAAAGCTAAACCTCCCCATATCGCTATATAGCGCTATCACCCATCAACATGAGCATCGCACCTCTCTCGACACCACCACCACCACCAGGTTTACCACCGGCAGGGTCCCCGCGGGTGTGCCGCCACCCACATTTCCGGCGGGTGTCGGCGTCCTTGGAAGCGGCGCGACGTGGAGGAGTCGCAGGCCGCGCTGGCGTACTACTGCCCGCTGTGCGAGATTCTGCTCTGCGCCGCGTGCGCGTTCGACCCGAAGCTGTGCGAGAAGATTAAGGAGAGGATAAAGCCGTTTCTGTAGAGACTGGGCTGTCCGATGGGGGTCATGATGGTGTCGATCCCGATGGTCTCGTATTGGACTGGTAATGGTATTGGACTGGTACTGGTATTGGACTAGTATTTGACGGGTGCGTACTATTGGTTTTGGTCTGCGATTGTGCTGTTTGTGGTGTTGTATTGCTTAGGGCGAAAGAACTTTAGGCCGGCAGCAGCGATTGGATTCGCTTTGGGGGTTGCAGCGGCCTATGTATCAGGGAGTTACAGTGTCGGTCGGGTTTTGGATCGATTGCTCTGCGCCGCGTGTGCGTTCGACCCAGGTTTTGTGGAAATGGTTTTTTTCTCTCTTTAAGAAGACGGACGCGGCGATGAAGCGCGACCTGGACGAACTCACCGTCGGGCCGCCGAACATTCGGCTGGCGAGTCTCGGCCGCTTGCGTTCCTCTGTCGAAACGAACTGGGCGGAGATTTTGACGCACATCGCGCTGGACCTGGGGGACAAACTCGGGGTGTGCATGCTGCATAAAGTACCTTCTACCTATAGGGTTTAATATTCGTGACCACAGATATCGATATGCAGGATATCGTCCTATAGCTATGCGATGACTTAGACTTAACTCGGAGGCTTGACCTTGACTTCTACCAGGCAGCAACTTCAACTTGTTTCTACAGGCGTAGGTGGGAGTAGCTTTATTATTCTTTATCTGGCGGAGGCGGAGGCGGAATACTTTTATTTCTAGCCATTCGATCATCTTCTTCAACAGAGAATCCTTCACCAATCAACAGGACGAGCGTCTGGTGAAGGAGTCTCTGTCGTTCGCGATTTTGGTAGTCGCGTGGCTGACGGAGGACGAGGAGAAATCCGCCCGCCCCTGGGGCCGCGTCCGCGCCGGCGACATCGCGATCGCTCCGAAAATCCAGGAGCACATTCTCGTGCCCTCGGGCGGCTCCAACAGTGCTGTCCTCAAACCCTCCCGCAAGAAGAAGATCGCCATCTCCGACGCGATCACCTACCCGGGCCGCCCCCAGAGTCTCATCCACCAAGACCAAGAGAGGAAGAAGCGCGAGGAGCAGAGCGCGAAACGGGTGCTGTGGAACGACGCGCTGGTGTCGCGAGTGATACGGAGTGCGCCAGGAAAGGAGACGGTGTGCGTGGTGGGGAGCTTCCGGCAGATGAACGGGAGCTACATACGGAGCGTGGCAAATAACAGCGAAAGACAGTATTCCGGGCAAGAAAATATCCGCGCGAACTTCGCGGGGCAGTGGGGATCGAACTGCAAGAAGCTGAAGTCCGATATGACGACGAGCAGTTCTTCTTGTACAAGTAGTAGTGCTAGGAGCTTCTGGGACTTCCCCTTCGACATCCGCGCCGTGTTCCAGAAGCACTGCACGCGGAAGCAACTCGTCGCTAATGGAAAAGCCCCCTTTGCCGGGAACCTGTCGTTTTTGGACAAGGTGGAATACGTGAACAAGGACAGCAAAACCAGACTGGTCGGCTACTACCTGCCGGGGGAAATGCTGGCCAATAATCCGAATCCCCCGAGAAACGGAAACGCTCCTGCGGCAATAAACGCAAATAGCAACGTGGCTGCTACTTCCACCGTCGACTATTGTCGGCAGCAGTACGTTCAGTCGCTTGGGCTCGGGCACGACGTGAAGGAGGTGCTGGGAACCTACGACCCCTACCCGGTGCCGGACCCGATCGTCGAGAAAATCTCGCTGACCACCGAATCGGAGTCGGACCTGGACGAGAACTCAAACTCCGTGTCTGTGAAGGAGCGCTACAACTCGTCTGCGCAACATCAAACCGGCGGGGGCGGCATTCCCCGGAACCTTTTGTTCTGGCAGCTCGAGCGCACGCCGCGGAATGTCAACTACCTACTCTCCGACAAGAACGCGGCAGAGGTGCTTTCCGACACCAATCTGGAGATTGGTATACGGGTGCGGCACAACCTCTACGGCAAAGGGACGGTGCTGGGTTGGCGCTACAACGACGCGGCGAACCGGTCCTCCGCGGGCGGGTTGCGGGTGGGGGACACGAGCGGCGGGCTGTGCTCGAGGGGGTACGCCCGGGTGTTGTTCGATGACATCAACAAGGGGAAGTGGAACGTGCCGTTCGTCGATTGCAAAGTTATCGGTATCGCCCCCCTCGAAATCGCCTGCTACCCGCTGCAGTGGTACGACAACAGCATCGACTCGCTGTTCGAGGACACGGTGAGCACCTCCGCAGAAGGCATCTCCGCATTTCGATCGAGTTTGACGTCCATGCTGATTCCGCTGTCCGCGCACGACAGCTCGCCGAGCCGCTCGCCGAGTCCCATTTCCCGCGGAGCAGGTCTGACTCGCGGGGGTTGCAGTAGTTCTCGAAATGGATCACCCGCACGCGGAGGTGGTAATTCTCCATCTCCCATCAACCGTGGTCGGTCGCCCTCACCTCATGTCCGCGAGCGCCGGATGAAGAAGCGGCTGATGCGGCGGCTGCAACGCGTTTGTTCCTGGGGCGACTTTCTCAAGCGCCCCCACCACAAGGCGTTTGCTGTTTGTAGAGTGAAGGACCGGTTTTTGTGGGGTGTCGCCTTCGGCTGCTGCACGCAGGAGGACGCCAACGTTTTGGCCGTGGAGAATTGTCTGTCGAAGAAGCGGCCGCGAGAGGTTTTAGTGAACGAGCCGTGGCTGGTAAATTTGGACAGTGTCCTGTACAGTTTCCAGGAGGACGAAGACGTCGAGGGGCCGTTGAGTCCACGGTCGAAGCTCGGCTCGAAACACGGGTCGAAGACAGGTGGTGCGGCTGTGGTGAATCTTGCTCCCGGAATTGGTGGATCAGTAACAGCTGAGGGTGCTGAGGGGACAATAAGCTCGCACTTGAAGGCGGACTTCGAAGTCGCGGGCTCGTCGCGCAGTCCCCAGGAGGTCGCGGGGATGTTAGTCGAGGAGCTGGCGCAGCAGAAATCCTTCGAGAAGTTGAACTCGTTGTCCAGAACGGCGTTGCGGTATCGCTACTACGCTTCCGTGGCCGCGAACGCCGTGGCGCACTGGCCGTGCGTCACGGAGGAAGACGTGCGTCATATGGCGGGAGCGAGCGGCGGTGGAACAGTTGTTCCCGGGGGTGCTGATGAAGCAGAAGCCACCACGACCTCCTCCGCTGAGCTTGCTGTCACGACACCAACCCCAGCAATCGCCCACCTCCCACACCTGCACACGGCGACCCGGCTGCAGCTTCGCGCCTACCTCCAACACAAATCCACCACAAATACGCTTGATCGGTTGTCTCCGTTGAGGTCTTTGACCCACGACGTGTTTGACGGGTGGAGCGACTCGCTGCTGCGCGTGGTGCCGTTACCCGACGAGCAATACGATCTGACCGATCCCGCGCTCAGGACCTCCATTCTCCGGAATCTCAACTCAAACAGCTCCTCGTCCCCAAATCGCAGCTCCAAGAAAAACGCAACCAAGAACAAAAATCTGACATCAATCACTGGAAACTACACGAACGGTGACATCGGGACATCGATCGACGCGTTGCTCTCGCTGAACCAGAAGGCGAAGCGGTGGACGGTTCTGCCGAAAAAGTACACCTCGAAAGAACAACGTACCGACGGCAACATTTTGGAGGGGTCGTCGAAGGCGATTGTGCTGGTAAGTTGGGTGGACGACGACCAGGAGGGCAGCGCCAGCTCGCAGATGGCGCCGGGCGCGAGTATGGCAAACATCGATTCGTTTTTGAACTCGTTGGGCGTGAACGGCGTGAGCCTGCTGCCCCAGCAAGACATCGTCGTCACGCTGGATAACGTCCGCAAAGCCTTCGCGTCAGACGACGGACTCAGCGGGGGGGGCAACGCAAATCCGGGCTCGTCGGGGGCCAAGGAGGAGCAGAATGTTGGGGGGAGTCAGAACGCGTCGGATAGCGACCAGAATGCCCAGGGGGCGGCAGCAGGGGGCGTGGGGCCGGGAACCGGAAGCGGAACTGCGATTTGTGCGGTCGGGGCGGCGGTCCAAGGGGCGGAAGGCGCGGATTCGAGCGAACAGAGCGACTCCGCCGGGGGAGCTCGTCCCGCTGGCAGTGGGCGGGGGCAACAGGCAGCGGTGGTCCGAGCTGCATCCGCCGAAGCTGCATCCGCCGTCGCTGCAGCAACGGCTGCTGCTGCAGATGTAGTAGAGGTCGCAGCTGCGACCCCTGCTGCGCCCCCGTCAATCTCGGGTGCTGTTGAGGCCGAGGACCGCCAAAGGCCAACCTCATCTGAGGCGGAGCCTGTCGATTTGACGGACCCCCAATCGGGGCATCGCCAACATGAGGAAGGTGAGGATCCGGAAAACACGCAGGATCCGGGTCAGATGGCTACGAACGACGAGTCTTCCAACAATTTCATGCCTCTGATGGGGGGCGCGGCGGTTACTTCCGCCTCCCAGGCGCTGGATCCGGAGATCCTCGAACGCCTCGACGGGCTCGATTGGATGGACGACACGCAGTCGGAATCCGCCCACGCAAATGGCCAAAACGACGAAAACGACGACGCGGGGGAAAAATCACTGCAGGAGGAGCAAGACAACAATAACGTGGGCAAGTTGCTGGGGAACAGCGGAAATCCGAGCCGGTCGAACAGCAAGGACTCAAAATCCGTGAAAGAAGTAAACCAGGAAATCCTCACCGCCCACTCCAGGTCGGCGTCGAAGGAGGGATCGTTCCATGTCGTTGGGAGCACGACAAGCGACGTCGCTGCGGGCTCCACTTTGACTGGTCTCGGAGGAGGAGGTCTGGGGACGTCGAGTAGTCTGCTGGCGCGGACGCCCGGCCTAGCAGCAGCAGCACTCGCGGGTTCGTCCGCGACGCCGGCAGTTGTGATCCCACCTGGCACCCCCGCGTTAATAAACGGGGTCTCAACCGCGACCGCGGCAGCGCCTCCTGTGGACCCGACCAGCGACGATGACTCACAGAACAAGAAGCTGAACCAGAACTACAGCGAGACGTCGCTATATTCCATGCTCCAGTCCACGAACAAGTCGATCTTCCTCCCGTCCCAGATCGCGGGTTTGACCGGCCCGGGAAGTAGCATGTTTCCGTGTCTTTCCTACACGGACGATTCCATTCCCGAACTGGACGAGATTTATCCCTACGACTTCGACGCGTGCAAGAAGCTCATTTTGAAGAAGTGGTGGCCGATTTTGGTGAAGAAACTGATCTACTACACCAACTTCGCCGCCGCGTGCGGAAACTCGCAGAACACGCGGGCGAGTTCGAACAAGAATTAAGGGTTGCAAAAATTCAGGTCTAAGTCTAGGTTTAGGATTGCTGAGAGTTGGCGTAGCAGTAGCTCTCCCGTTCAGCGACTAGGTCTAGGAATAGGATCCGCGCAGGAGTTTTGACGCACCGATGCCCGCGAGAAGACCATGCGGCCTCCTGTGTCGATGGCACCACTTGTGGGCTGGTTTCCTCGGCCCTAGCTGTAGCTTTGTAGCCAGACGGCGGTAGCGAGTCCTTGCCTACTGGTGTCGGTTTAGCGGAGAGAACCATACTAGGTGCGCCAGAATGGAGCTGGGCCCTCATTAATATCAGCCACTTATTGCTGATCGATGAGTGACACCAACTTCGCCGCCGCGTGCGGCAACTCGCAGAACACGTTCGCGACCTGAATTTTTTCAACCTCTAAAAGAAGCTGTGCGACGACTTGCTGTTGTTGCTGATCAAGTACTACCCGGAGATGATCCGGCTGGACCCCGAGAACGTCGGCAACCCGCTCTTCCACTGGCTCGCGCTCACCACCACGAACAGCATGTGCTTGCGCCCGCACCGCTTCTTCCAGATCGTCGAGAACCTGCTCAAGCAGAACTTCGGCAAGGAAATCGCCCGGATCGGCGTGAAAAACCTGCTCAAAAAGTGGGACGCCCCGGGGTTGGCGCTGACGAAGTCCATCCCCTACGAGCCGGAGGCGGTGGATGTTTCCGCGTTAAAAAACTGTGGGAGCTGGGAAGAGGCGCAGCGACTGGTGCTGGAGATGGCCTTCGGCCCGTGGTACCGGCTGGTGGGGACGGGGGCGGTTGGTGGTCCTCCGGGAAGCAGCAGTAGTAGTTCCTCCTCGACAAAGGCCGCGATGTACGAGGTAAATGCACCTCCGCCCGGCGCGGTGTTCACTCGACCCCTGCTGTGTAGCCAGAGATCTTCGGGGACGGCGTCCTGCCTCGACGACGGGGGTTCTGCTTATGGGGGCCCAATGTCGCCGACCTCTCCAAGTGCTGGCGTACTCGCGCGCACCAGCTCTAACGCCGTGAACATGAGTATCCCACCGCCGAAGATGTACACGGTGTTTGAGCTTGCGCAGGCCGACGTCGCTGGACTCCTCCTGAAGTTCTACGACCCACAACACCACTTTATCGAGCCACTCCTTATCACGCTGTTGCAAAACATCGTTACGCTGACGGAGTCGTTGCCGCTGATTGTTCTCAATGAAAAAAAAAGAAACCCGCACGGCATGCAGTTGATCACAGAACCGGTGTGGGTGGAGGTAAACAAATCGCACTCTTTCTCGTTGGAGCCGTGGACGCCCATGAGCGAGCTGTGCCAGCGCTGCATCGCGGGGAAGATGCAAGCGCTCGACCCGAGCACGGGCGAACCGACGTCAAGTCCACAACACCCAAGCCCATCCCCTATCATCGACGGCGTCGGTAGTTCCTCGACGCTGTTCCCAGCACAATCGCCGGGCTCGTTTTCAGCTACAGCTAC
Source organism: Amoebophrya sp. AT5.2 (assembly GCA_005223375.1). NCBI lineage: Eukaryota > Dinophyceae > Syndiniales > Amoebophryaceae > Amoebophrya > Amoebophrya sp. AT5.2. Next base: position 8,103 of record RXOD01006183.1, read on the forward strand.
GTCCCCACCACTTGCACTTTCTGGAGCTGGAATGCCTGAAGGTACAACTTCGACTGGAGGAGAGTTTTCTCGCGCGTTTTTCCGGAACTGTTTGGACCTGGTGGGGAGCATTCTCGTTTCGATGAACCTGGAGTATTTCGACGTGTTGGACTTTACCGTGAAGACGAAGCTCGGGCACCCCGTGCACCTCCTCTGCCCGTCCCAGCGGATGCGAAACATGGGGTCCACCGGGGCGGGCGGCGTAGGGGGCGGCCGCGTGTCCGCCGGCGCCGCCGAGGCTCATCAGGGTGCTGTCTTGGGTGGAGCTGCCGAAGCATCTGTATCTGAACAACCCGCACCAGCGCAGGAGCCCTACGTGCCCTCGTCGCTGCAAATGGGAGATCGGATGGGAACTACAGCAACAAACTCCGTAGCTCTGGAAAACTCGTCTCAGACAACCTCGGGAGGTGCGACGGCCGGGCCTTTCGGTGCGAGCCGCGAGTTGATCACGAGCAGCCGATTTGCGATCCGAACCGCCGATGTCGACGCGAACAGCTCGACCAGTGTAAGTATTCCGCCACTGGCTCACCCGCAGGCCGTGCCCGCCGGCGTCACTACCGCTGGTCTTGAACATGAAACGTCAGAAGGAGCCATCAATATAATCGCCGACCCTTCGGCCTCCGCCGTAGGCGCGATCGAGACGGCGCGGCAAAACGCGGCAAACCGAGCGTCCTTTGCCTCCAACAGCGGGTCGTCGTCCTCGGCGTTTACAGTGAATGCGCCAGGTCAACAACAATCAACGTCGCGAAGTATCGCGCCGCCGCCGCAGCTGCCGCCGAACTGGGCAACGAGCGGCCAGGACCACTCCGTGTCGAGCTCTGCTTCGGGTGGTTTTGGGGGTATCAACATGCCCGGTAACCATACCAGTTCCAACAACGGTATCGCTAACAGTATTGTCCCCAGCTACCGCCAGTTCATCATCAGCAAGAACTACGGGTGGGGGGTCGCGGTCCGCTTGACAAACGATCAACAAAACCATCAGAAACTGATGGTCGCCTACGCCTCTCATTTGAACGCGCAGGGCCAGCACATCGCCATCAACCCGTCTGGCGTGAACATTCACCCGCTGTCGCCGCAGGAAAAGTGTCTGAAGCTCTGGTTTCTGTTGTCTCAGCAGCAGTTTGGCAAGGGCGAATTACTGGACCAGGTTGGGGTGTTGCTGTCGCTGGCGAAAAGAAACTGGGTCGCGGAACGCCAGTGGGTGCTGACTCGAGGAGGAGGTGCCTCGTGTGGAGAGTCGATGGCGGTGGTCTCGAACGTATCGACGCCGACGCCGTCGGTCGCGAAGTACGCGAGCCAGATCTCGGGAAACGCGGCCGATTGCGGAACGAATTCCGAAGCTGGCGACAGCACCGCTGCGCCAAGCTCGGTCGCTGGTGGAGGTCATACAACGTCAAGTAGTCTCGCGGGGTCCTCTTCAACTGCGACAGCTCCAACCTCCTCCTCAATACCTGCGGAGTCCGCATCCGCTGCAACCTCGCCTTATATGAACAAGAACTACTCGACCAAGGTCTCGATGAATGCGGCGAATAATACCTCTGCATGCGCGTCGTCGCCGAGGAGAACGAGGAGTCTGAATCCGTTGACGTTGTTAAGAAACGCCATCAAGGCCCGCAACGACAAGGCCGCGCCCGAGATGATGACGCGATCACTCTCCGGGGGTATGAAAGCGCCGACTACCTCGAAAACCACCACTGACCTTCTCTCCGAGAAAACCGAGAAAACGACGAGCGCGATGAAGATGACAAAAGTGGATCCGGCATTGGGCGACTTGAGTCAAGGCCTCCCAGGAGGAGTGCCGGCGTCGGAGGATCTTCCGGGTGCAGCTTCGAGCGACATCCCTGCGACGCTGAGCGAGGCGCAGGCACACTTTCAGCAGTGCGTGAAGGTTATCACTGGCCCCCTCGGCACGACGCCGGGTAGCTCGCCGCTGCTGTCTGGCACAACGTCTTCTACCAACATTCCCGGCGGTGGTCAATTTTCGCCAGCCCAGCTCGTGAACACTTCGAAAACTGCCCCGGCGTTTATGCTGCCAGGAGGTGTGCAAAACATCGTCGTTGGCCCGAACGGACAGTGCTCGAACAACCAGGAGGTCAAGGTCTCCGTCTCCAACCACCACCAGTACCTCCAGCCGTGGTGTGCTGAGGCTTTGTTCGCGCTCGGGTACCGGCCCAGCTCTGTGGTTGAAGAGGACTGTTCTCTCCCGCTGCACTACGCGCTCGGCGACGAAATATACGAGCTCTTTTCCGACAGCAGTGAGCACGGATTTTCCGTCGGCGAGATCACAGACAGCTGGGTGAAAGTGCTGGAAACGGACGTGGGGGCGGTGGACTTCTTGCAGTCCGTGTACGAGAAGCTGCAGTTCGAAAAGGAAAACAGTGCAACTTCTGTTCATATGGGGGCGGTTTCCGGTGGAGCAAGTGTTGCTACTCAGTCGAGCTACGCAGGGGCGTTCGGTAATATGGGGCCACCACCAACGCACTCGCCGGGGCAAGGAGCATCTAATAATTCACCAGCGCAGCAGGTTCTCCCCCCGCGGCTCCCGTTCGAGAGCACGGACCGGGTGTGGAGTGTGATGACCGAGTTTCCCGCGGGCGTCCCCTTCTTACGGCTCAAAAAAATGCATTGTTAGACGCATCTTTTAAAAACGGCCGTCCCTTTTTTTGGCCTGTTTTGGGGTTTATCTTCATCACAAGGACGCGCGCTTCTAGCCAGAAAAGCAGGGGTTGGCACCCTGATACTGATTCGCGTGCCGGAAGCAAAGACAGGCCTGCGCTGTGGCTGCTTTAGCCATTCCCCCTACTCGAGATTCCTGCTGTCCCCCTCCCGTCTCGCTTGGATCTCTTCAGCTGTTAAATGAGAACGATCTCCCCCTTCT
>RXOD01006184.1:0-11019 GCA_005223375.1 Amoebophrya sp. AT5.2
GCCACGGGTCGATGCGGGGGCGGGGCGGCGGAAGTCCCCCCACAGGGAACAGCGAGATGATCGAAGCCGATGGAGAGGTACTTACCTACATACAACTTTCTACATGTGGAGATCATTCGATTCATGTCACTGCTCGAAGAAGATAGATCAATCTGTGGCTGTGATTGATTGTTTGGGTGCTTGAGACGATCCCCTAAAAGAATCCAAATCTATCAACAAGAAGTAAGTAGCTCTTTTTGATGTGGATCGAAAAGATATCAATTGATTCATCACGACGTACAGTTGTCGCCCGAGACCTACGACGAATCGCTCTCGTTCACCAGCATGGAGGAGAAGCTCGGCAAGGAAAATATGGCGAGCGTTGCGACTTAGTTTCGCGAAACTTAAGTCAAAAGAATCAGCAATAAGTGAGGGAGGCGGATGACATTTCTACCGGACGGCGTGTTCTTCTGCCGCTGGACGTCGCACAAGAATCGGGCAGGGGCGTCGAGGAGAGGGATGGACAAGACCCTCTGCGAACCCCCTCCGGCATGCCTCCAAAAGAAACCACTCGTCTGCACTTAGTTCCGCCTAGATTCCGCAGGCGGGGAGGCCTCCACGGACGATGCCAGTCTACTTGGTCCTTCTACTACAGGCATACCGAAGAGGCATAGAAGACGCCTCTCCTCTTGCGGGCACCCCTAGACGTCTAGACCTCTCGGGACATCCTTCCAGCCCCTGACCCCCGCAGTAGAGCTGAGTGCCGATTTTTTTAAGTTAGTAGTTGGAGACTACCGGTACCGACTAAGTCGCAAAGCTCGCCATAGAAAAGGAGATGCAAAAATTCCTGGAGTCCGAGATGTTCCAAGCAGCCGTCAAAAAGGCGATGCAGGGCGAGCGCGAGCGTCTTGACCCCATCAGCCAAATCGTCGGACAAGTGCTCGCCGGAACCTTGTCCGGCGGGGGCCACGCGCAACCGTCCCCCTCGTGGTGTGGCTCCCCCACATTTACGGGATGGGAAAACACAACGACAGCACAAGGGAAGGACAACCTGGGTCCTCTCTCTTTATGTCCTGTCTTGCTTCTGCGATCCATCACTTTTTTTCTTCCCCATTCAATTTTGTTCTCCATTTTAAGGTCAGTTCTTTGGCTAACTCGTCTTTGCGCCACTTGCGGTTGCGCGTCGCCTTTTTGAGTAGATTGGGCCGCAAGGGAAGTCCTCACCCTGTTTTCGCCCTTACTTGACGCTACTTTTCTTGTTTGCACTTGCACGTCGGGTATATTTTTAGGAATCAGCCGCGATGGTGATGGTGTATAAAAAAATACTTATTGAAATAAACAAGACTGATAGCAGAGACGGTGGAGAGGATGAATCAAAGACAACGAGTAATGACGTCGAAGGTTTAGGAAACGTCAGCCACTTTCAAAGCCCAACAAAAGTTCCGCCCTGGCTCAGAAAGGTGCTGGGCTGCAAAAAAATTGTATAAAGACGATCGTAGACAGGAGAAGGCCCGAGGTTGTGACCCCCGCCAAACACACGGAAGATCTGGATAACCACCAAGCAATCAGCCGGGACTCAAGCTGTAAGTTGCGACACGAGGATGGGGAGGGCGTTTGCCCGGCCGTGAGAGCGTGCATGAGCACTTTCAAGCGCCCCAACGACGAGGGGAATTTAGAACCGGGTGGATGGATCATGGACAACGCTGGCTGGAACTTCATGCGCGCATCCCCGCCCTGATGCGTTCAGCCGACTTTTTGAACGAACACAGTACGGGGGTTGGACGTGGCAAGTATGACGCAAAGGGATTGTATTGCTGCCATGGTATTGATGAGCCAGATACTGCCATGGTATCTATTGATGAGAAAACCACCGTCCCTGTATTCTCGTACGGGGCCGCTACGGCGGCAACCCAGTCTATGGCTTTGTATCTATTGATGAGAAAGACAGCACGTACGTTCGTATCTTCCAGGGAGCGTTTTCCAATTTTTTTCCAAATCTGTGGAATCAGCTAATGACCATTTTTTTTCCCAAATCTCTTCTGGTAGAACAGACTCGCAATGGAGTTGCGCGGCCTGCATCGGAAGGTATTAATTTAGATAAAGAAAAAGAATCAGTCCGATTTTCAAGTATATAAGGGATCCGTTGCCTATTTTTTCGCCCGTCAGGTTCAGCACTACCATGCACCATACATCAGGCTACGGAAGAAGTCGCGCTTTTGTTAAATATGGTACATGAAATGCAGTAGTGCTAGAAGTGAATCGATGCACAGCCAGGAGAGCCTGGAACTTTCAGATGTTGTGTCGAAAAGGCAATAATTTTTTACGGCAATGATGGTGGAGAAAGCGGTTGACAGCGAACACATCCAGTACATGTAAAGATATGAATACTGAACTCAGCTTCCTTCCAGACGGCGGGGTGGGTCGGTTTTCCCTTCTCGGAAGGGAACCCACTGCAGCATGCAGGTTCGAGTCTCTCCGGTTGTTCGTTTTCTTCGTGGAAGAAGTGAAAACTTACCTGTATGGCTGTTTGCGTAACTATCACAAGCAACCTAACGCTCTGTGCTTCTCTTTCGGCTTCGTGCTCCTTCCTTCGTGCGCTACCGATCTTCCTAGCGATTAAACTATGGGAACGAGCTTATTGTGCAGACTACGGGACGTCGACGGAACTTAGACTATAGGGGTTGGTTGCGTACTCTGGTGAGTATACCTATGGTGAGGATGCGGGTTGGCTCTCTGCTCGTTGCCGGGCAGGCCGCCGCCGCCCTTTCCGCCGAGGGCTCTTCTGGCGTGATGAAGGTGGTGAAGCTGCTTCAAGAAACGAAAGACACGCTGATCGCCGAGAGAAAAACGCAGGAGGAGGAATACATGAAACTCGACTGCGTGGTCAAAAAAACAAAGGAGGAAAACGCAGCGCTACGGGAGGAGAACGGGGCAAGTAAATTCGGAAAACGAATTTTCTTTGTTTATTTCCGGGTACTTAACGATCGGCTCCACTGGTTGGAACCCTGGTCACAACTTGTCGTCGGCATACTTAACTGCGTGCGTAGTCATAACGCACTTTTGTGCGGCGGGAACTACAACAAACATGATCTCTCGTCCGGAACAAAGAAAACCAAATGTCCCACTCATGGCACAGAAATCGGTGACATCGACAACGAGCTTTCACTTCTTGAGGGCGGCAAGACGCTTACGGACGAGGGCCAGGTCTTTGCGGCCAAGATCGACGAAAAGAACAAAGAAATCGAGAAGGCGGAGACGGATCTGGAAGCCGAAAAGGCCAAGTACGACACTTACATGGCGGATCTGGCGGCCGGCATCGCGGCACTCGGCGACGCGGAGAAAAAGATCCAGGGGCAGAGTACTGATTCGATGCTTTTCGACCGATTGCAGAAATTTTGGGGTTTCGTCATCGTTCTTGTCACTGATAAAAATGTATGTGGAACGATACTCGTCTAGGGAAGACTCGCCAAAACAAGCACTGAAACTCTATATTCACATACACGTTTACGTCCATCTTCGGGGTTTTCCTTTGCTTCTCGCCGAAAGTAAGAGCAATTCATGTTCTCCAAAATTACATATTCCCCCACCACCAACCCACACCATTCCATCGTTTTCAGCCCTCCTCGTCCAGCGGAGCACGCTGAAGCAGCTCCTCTCCCAAAATAAGAGTCTGAAGCTGCTGCCGTCCCAGCAGGTCCAGTTGCTGAAGTTCGAAAAGCAGGCTCCCGAGGCGTACTCGTCGCAGGTAGGGAGTATTGTGGAGCTGATCCAGACCCTAAAACAAGAATACCAGAAGGAGAAGATCGACACTACGCAGCAGCACGAGAAGGACGTGAAAGCATCGGAAGCTTTGATTAAGGAGCTGAAGGAGGCTCTTTCTGGATTGCAGGAGCAGCAGCAGGCGGGGGAGGGGGAGGCGGCCGCAAAGGCGCGACGGACGGAAGAGCTGAACGACCTGAAATCCGCGCTGGAAAAAGAGATCGCGGACGCGGACGCCGAAGACAAAGTGATGGAGGAGAACAAAGAGAAGCAGGACAAGGAGTACGAAACCTTTTCCACCGACTCGTTATCCCAGGAGGACGCGATCGACGCGGCGCTGGGGATTCTGCACTCGGACGACAACAGGGACTTGTTCCAGAAAAACGAGGACGACAAGGACTTCGAAGCCTCCTTTCTGCAGATCGCGAGTTCTGCGGCAGAGATGAAAAGTTCTAGTAAAGTCAGGTCCATGAAGGAGCTGGCACTGATGCGTGAGCGGGAAACGGCCATCCAGGTGCTGTTGAACGCGATTGCGGACCAGGTGCTGGAACTCAAGGACGAGAAGAAGTCGATCGAAACTTCGGTGGAGCACTGCACGGCGGACTCGAAAAAACTCATCGAGGACGCGAAGACGGTACTATAAGTCTATGGCACTTTCGGTTTAGTCAGGGTTTCCTTGGCGGTTCGCGATTTTTGGTTTAGAATCTCAAGTACCTATATCGAGTCTAAATCTGTAATTCTAAACGCACCTGAAGAATTTTGATTGTTGTTTCGACACCAGGCTGCCGAGCAGATGGACGGGCAGGATGCGCAGATCCGCGCCTCGACCGAAGTCATTGAGGCCGAGAACGAGAAGCAGAAGCAGCTCACCGAGGAAATCGCTGCGAAGATGGAAGAAAAGGAGAAGAAGACCAAGATCTTCAACGAGGCGAAGAGCGCGTATTACTGAAATGATGAGTTTCAAAAATCTACGGCATTCACTGACCAGGGTTTTCCGTCGTTCGTGGAAAAGATCTAGCTTTCGATTCGAAACATAGACTCAAACCTCCAACCGCAACTCCCCCACCACCACCCACCAGCCTCGAGTTGATCCGCGAAGACCTCGACACCGCGACTGGCGAGGTGCGGAAGGCGTTGCTCGAGCTGAAGAAGTACAAGCCCGACAAGAGCACCCGGTTCAACGAGGGCAGCAAGGGCGGGCTCACGAAGAACACGTCCAACCCTCTCGCCCCCGTAATCACCATGCTGGACGGAATCGTGACGCAGATGCTGAACGAGAAGAAGGACCGCCAAACCCAGATCACGGACCTCCAGACCGAGCAGGACGAGATGGTGGCCGAGATCGGCAACGCATCAACCGTCGAGGAGTCGGGCATGGTCGTGGCGATCGAGACGCCAGATTCCATCATCGGAGGGAAGGAGGCAGAACGGAACGCTTCCGTGAACAAGGAGTCGGAGGAGGAAGCGAAGAAAACGACCGCGGAGGTTGATTACGGGAGCGAGAAGAAGAAGTTGTACGGAGAGGACGGAACCACGGGACTGCTCGCGAGCTTCAACAAACTGCAACCCGGGTGCGACTACTGGATGCTGGGTTCGGAGGCGAGGTTCGCGGCCATCGCGGAGGAGATCTCCACGCTGGACGAGGTGAAGCACGTGTTATCGAACCAGGACCTGGTTTTCGGAGAGAAAGACACCATGGCGATGGAGGCGCGGGAAAAGGGCGCGGACGAGAAAGACCACGCCTTCGAAACAGTGACAGGAAGAGTGACAGACTTCTAGGTAGTTGTGGTTACTGGGGCGTGAAGCACGCGTCGGTGTGGTCGTGTGACGAGTAGATGTATATAGTTTCACCCATGCACAACTTGTACTGCATGTTCTGATTCTGGTTTAGGTTTCCTGATGTAAAATGAACGACTTTCATCTTCACCTGTGTCGGTTTCGGCTGATTCCTAATTTTGCGCCGCGGCCACAAGGACCTGTATTCTGTCGTTATCAATACATGGCCGCCGTATGCCAACCACTCTCTTGAATCATGGATCATAGGATTTTCTAACTTAGGCAAATGAGAGGTCCGTCCGCGACGGCGGACCTTCAATCGAACTTTCTTGTAATAGGCATCGACATTTCTTTTGTTTTTACCGTTGGATCAATATACCGTTGGATGATTTTACCGTTGATTTCAGGATTGGCACTCTCGGATTCAAGAGAGAATTGGCAAGGCCGAGAAAGACAGAGCTCGTGGCGATGCAAAGGCAACAATCAGGAAGCACGAGACCGCGCAAAAAGAAAGAGCAACAAAGTCCGAAGAAGCTGCCGATGTCATGTGCGGAAACTTCCCGGGAGATCATGTTGGGACCATTCATTCGATCGTGGTTGGAACGCTGGAGGTTCTTGGCACATTTTTCGTTTCCGTCTGCTTCGTTCGAGAGATTTACAAAACTTGTTGCTGAGAGACTCGGGAGGCGACTGTTTTTCGTGATTGATCTACGGCTCGTCTAGCTTCTTCGTGTCGCATCCGCCTTCAATCTCGCCATCGATCGACACCTCCAGCCGCCTAGCACTAGCTCACAAATCATTGTTTTCCTTCCCACTAAAAATGTAAGTGCGCATGGCGAAAGGTTACTTAATATGCATAGGGCATGATCAGCAACTTGTTGTTCAAGGAAGTAGCTAGATTGCCTCGTGTCTTCGTTTTTCTGGCCGATACGGACCTGAGAAGTTCCGTCTCCACGGATCATGTCGGTTTGATACGCCAGTACGGGAAGGCGAAATTCGAACAGCGGATGGGAGCAACAATCTGCGGAAAATCACAATTGTTTCCGTCCCCGCACCATCACCATAGCACAAAGACGACTGCTAAACCACCCAACTATCATGGGCTACATCTTTCCTCTGCTCACCTGCGACGAGATCGTGCAGGTGTTGCGCAACTCCGACAAGTTTCCCGACGTGAACGCCGACGTGCTCCAGAAACCACAGAATTACGTCACCGTGAACGTCTCCGAGCAGTACTACGATGTCAATTCCGAAAAAAACGTGAGGCACGGCGGGGTGACGGTAGGCGGCGGCAATGCGTCCTCCTCCACGTCCAACCAGCCCTTCTCCCACCAACTCGGGCACAACCTAAACCTCCCCTACGGCGGCCATGCGAACGCCGGCCATCACCAACACGGAGCGAACCAACCGATCGGGATCCTTGACATCTACATCGCCTTCTGGAACTTCATCAGCGGGACGGACGACATCCGCCGCATGCCCTGGCACGAGTTCTTGGCGAACATTAAGGCTTCGATCCATCAAATCAAAAAAACTCAATCGGTTCGGGATACTGTCCAGAATGTCTAGCAGAGACAGAGATCCGCCGCAGGCTGTAGTATATTCCCGGCATATCCATATCTCTAGGCCTGTTGCTGTTTCCGATGCCCTGGACCACGCGCCAGCCCATGTCGCCGCTTTGGGGCTCTCTCCCTGTAGGTATCCGCAAGTGTTGTCTGCTAGTGTTCATCACGTCATACCCCCCATAGCCCTTGAGTTTTTCGCAGATGTAACAAAAGTGGAGACAGCGTCGGGCCGTACAGCAACGGGAATCCGGTGACACAGTATCCTTCGCTTTACGAAGACGCGAGCCGGTTTTTGTGCGTCTTTCGGACGTTACAGTCGCTCGCGGCGATCGTGGGCATATCCGACTTCTCCATCGCAGACATCGTCAAGGTGGACTGCATTAATTTTGATTCAGTTGGGCAGCTATGTTTTTGAATGAAGAGAAGATTTCTTAGCGGTAGAGAAACGTACACTAGTTCTACTAGAAGCTCTAAAAAAGAAGTAGAAGCAGCAATCAATGAACAATAGCAGCCGATGCCTATCGCCAAAAATTGCTTCACCAGCCCGACCCTAAGCGTTTGCGGCGCAATTTGTCTGCGCTGATCAACTTTTGCCGGTTCAAGGAGGACGAGTCCCAGTCCGAGCACGAGCACCAGCGGATCGTGGAGGACTTGGAGCTGAAAATTAAGTCTACAAAAATTGTGAGTTCAGAGCTCCGGGTTTGGAATTGTTGGGTACGGTTGAGCGAGCTAGAATGAAGACGAAAGGTTCTTGCAAGATGAAAACAAGCAGAAAGTAGCCCAAAAACAGCCCCAAAACAGACCGAAGGCCACTACTTTTTGTACGGGGGCGAGTCGGTGGGGCAGTGCCAGCCTCTCGCCCCCGCGCTCTACTTAGGTTCGGCACAGATCCGTCGCCGGAATCTTCAACTTTTCGCAAGAAGTTGATGGAGTTTTCGGCGTTTGTTTCCACAACGCCGCCCGCGGTCCACAACGCCGTGCCTTAATTTTCACCTCCAAGTCCACCAACCAAACCACGACCCTAACTCAGTATTTTTTGTCTCTCTAAGAAAATCGCGTCGTCGGCGGAGCAACTGCGCGGCTTGAAGGACAACGTGGAGAAGCAAGAAGCCGAGCTGGCGCAGGAGAGGCAGGCGGTTGCGAGGTACGATGCGGAGGAGAAAGCAATCAAAGCGGAGATGGAAAGACTAAACATCTTCGCGATCGAACAGGCGATGGACGATGGTATTCTTTTAAGTGATGGGGCGTGTCCGTGTCAGTTTGTTTGAGTAATTGCGGACAGGATCGATCGATGCATCTATTCGAAGCTGCCGTAACATAGCCTTTTTCTGGCCATGAGGAAGGCTAGATCGAAACCCTTGTGAGCAATCGAAGGAACCGAAACTCCCGGTATGGCCATGATCCCGCGCTTGGCTGATCATCATCAATCGATCAAACATCATGATCAGCCAAGCGCGACACGACGGCGACGACGGAGCGGATCGAGAACGGTGCGGGCGATATCAAGATGCTGGAGGACGCGACTTTTACCTTGCGCAAAGGCGTGATCACAGATATGGATCCTGGTAAGCTCGTCGACGAGGTCAACCGCCTGCGCGAAAAGAGTCGCACCAAGCAGAGCCGCATCGCCACCCTCACGCAGAGCGTCGAAAAACTACAGGAAGAAACGCAAAGGGTACTTACTAACTGTACCTATGAACTTCGGCTGAGTTGTGATGATCACGGCAGAGATTTGATGGTGACTGTGGAGGTGGGAAGCAAAAGTAAATCGAATTCCCAGTCAGCTGGGTAGACGAGGAGCATGGGATCGACGAAGATGATGAAAGCACAACCACAGGCCGAGTCCGGTACTTCCCGTTGCACTTTGTTTCTCGACCGCGTGCGGGAGCACGTGGATTTTGTGGAGCGGTGCCAGCGGCAGGAGACCGAGCTGGGCCAATTGGAGACCACGCTGGAGGAAAACAGGGCCGAGTTTGCCACCTCCGAGCAGGAGCAGCAGAACATCAAGGACAAGCTGATTGGGCTCACCGCCTCCATCGAGCAGCTCGGGTTCCACAAGCAGAAGGAGAAGGAGGCCCTCCAAACCGAGCTCCGCGCGCTCGAGGAGGAGATCGGCCGCGCGGCGGGCGTGCTGGAGCAGGAGCAGAAAGCGGTGCGGGAAAACGCGGAGGTGAACGACGTCGAGCAGAAATTGGAGGACCTACAGAAAATGGTTGCGGAAAAAAGAAACGAATCCGAAGACTGGAAGAAGAAGTTGGAAGAAGCGGGTCGCTTGTATGAAGAGGAATTGAGAATAGGGATGCTCGCGTTTTGAATCGAGCGATCACTAATGCGAAGAGTGATTGAGTATGTGAATGTATGGGGGGAGATTGATGATAGGGAGCCGGGAGGACGGAATTTAAAGCCCGGGAGTCAACAGCTATGAGGTCGCGGGAGAACATCTCCGCTGGACTCGTAGAGGAGACAGGGCGGTGTCATTTCCCAGGATTCCTGGTGACCGCTATTGTAAAAACAAGAGCTTCTACATCGGATCCAGTGCAGAGGCAGACTAAAAACATGTACGTACGATGCAGCGTACTCGATTTTCACCCCTGAATTCTTATGCAAACCAAAGACACAAAACTCGCGCCGGATGATGTAAAAAAAAAAAATAGATTTTTGCGTTCCAGCTCCAGCAAGCAAGCAGCCCTCCCATTTGTGGAGAGGAGCGCGAGAGAGTACTAAGTTGCGACAAAACTGCTTGTGCGTTTTTTTGCGACCGTCGTCTTGCTTCTGTTTCGTCCTGGTGCTGCAAGAACTACGATGGCGCCACTAGGTAGAACCAGATACATAAACTAACAGTATGCCAAAACAGAATGGAAACAGACGAAGAAAGTAAGTCAAGTGTATGACGTCAGCAAGCCGGCCGCACTACCTAGAGCATCGGACAGCGACAGTTTGGCCGACTCCGAAGCATCAAGCTGCAGACGACGTCTGTCCCATCGATGAAGATGGTCGTTCAGAGTGGTCACGTGACTGCGCGTGGGGGCATGGCGACTGCTAGTATGACGGCAGCGTCTGCCCCAAGTGGCGCGCAAGGCGTTGGTCTCGCACGGACGATAGATCAAGCGCAAGCCGGAGAAGTCGTGTTACAAAGAACAAGAAGTGGTGGGCCAAAAGCGATGCCGTCGCTAGTATCAAGAATTATTTAAGGTCGCGGCGTGCGCGGGGGTAGGGGAAGAAAACTGATGAAAAAGGCGCTCGTCGGACCTCAGTGGTACGCTAGGTGTTTTTAGGGGTCCGTGCCATGCGCCACTGCGTGCAAATGTTGCGGTCAGGCGTACTTAGTCGGGCCACGGTCCTCTGTTTGGTGTATTAAGTCTCCTTGCAATCCATCGTCCTCTATCGAAAGTTTGCACTCATTTTCTTTCACCCCTCCGTCCGAACTCGTCGCCACTCGACGGCATCCATCGCGTCTTTTTGTAAGGAATATCGGCGAATGCGAGTATTACTCGAGCACGCACCAGCGATGGATGGCCGCCAAAATTCTTAAAGTCAACAAGTCGTCGCAGGGGGCCGTGGTACTACTGTACTGATGCATTGATGAATTTATCATTTTGCTTTCATGTCCTGCAGGCTTCCTTGACGCCGTCACTTCGACCACAGGCATCCTTCGATCTGGACGTCAAACCGAAAGCGAAGCTTACCAACGTGCGGAAGGACGTCTTCTACTCAGGGAAGCAGCCGCCCGGGGCGCCGTTCGGAAAAGGTATTTATTCCAGAAGAACTCATCACGCCGAAGCCCCCTCGTATCATCGCTTTCACCATATCGATCGATCACGTAGTTCACGACGAATGTATACGCTACGAGCATATAAAAGGTGACCTCCTTGACGGCCCTTCCCGCACGAGCACGCGCACGGTGCTTGCCGCGACGCCTACCGACCCCACGGCGGCCGCC
>RXOD01006185.1:0-11019 GCA_005223375.1 Amoebophrya sp. AT5.2
CCGCCGGGAGCGGAACCCGAGGTTCGTTGCGGTGGGGCGGCGCGAGAAGCGACCTCCTGCTCCTGCTGCTGCCGATCCAGGCCATCCAACCAGGACGCCCACGCGTTGTGCCCGTCCTCCTCGGAGGCGCCGGAGCTGCTCCGCGGCGGCGCGGCGGCAAAGCCCTGTGCCGACGCGGCGCTGCCCTCCGCCCTGCTGTGCCACTGCGGCGGCGTGTTCGCGCCCGCCTCCTGCCTCTGGTGATTCGTGTGACCCTCCCCTACCGCTTCTGCGCCCGCGATTTCCGGCGCCGCCGACACTCCATCCATCCCGCCAGCTGGGTCCGCCACGCTCTTCCGCGCCTGCCGCAGGAGTTCTGCGAATAGGCGGAGGTACAACGCGCTCGCCGCGTAGAAGTTCAGAATGCCTTCTTTCGACGCCTCCACGACTAGCAGCAGGTGTGTGACTCTATGGTGGGACCAGCCGGTAAGTCAGTAGCTTTGTGGTAAAGAGTAAGTGAAATTGGGGGGTCCTCGGGGTGTCGTTTGGCTACTTATGCCCTGGGAAGAGGCTGCCGCAAGTAGGAGCACCGGCGCCTTCTCGCGGCTTCGGCAGGGTGGACTGCAGCTGCACTCTTGCAGCTTAGAGCTGACAACAAGTCTCCACCCTAGGCGCCTTCGTTTGGGTTTGCGCCGCTTTCAAGTCCTATCACCCTGCTCGTCAGTGGCTTTCCCCTACCACTTCCCGCTACCATTGGCTCATCTCCCAATCGGGGGACGGCGCCCCTGCTCGCCATCGATCAATCCGGCATTTGTGAAACCGAGCCCCCGACTCCTTCGCGCCGGGTACGGATCTTCGAGCAGCACTCGCCACTAAATTATGGGACCGACGCCGACCCACTGCCACTGCCTGCTACAGCTACTATTTAAACTCATCTTTCTAAAACTACTAACTTGCTTATGCCTGTGCCTCCTAGTACCTACCTCACTTACCAGCGCTGGTTTTTCTCGATAGACCCAGTCCTGCTGCTGCATGACGTCCCAAGTGTCCCCCAAGTCGAGCAGGTCGAACCAGACTCGCCTAACCAGCACGGCCAGCTGCGGCAGCGACAGACAGCGCTCCAGCACTGCCATCACTTCCTTGACCTCCACCGCGTGCGGGAAGAAGTTCGGCACCGCGAGCAGTTCGCCGACGAGAGACCGCAAGTTTGCGTACACGGCCTCTGCCGACTGCAGGCCGTCGTTTGGCCCCGGCGACTGCGGGGAGGACGACGACTGCGAACCCCCCGACTGGAACCAGTCGAACATTTATTCTCGATCGAGTGCTACGACTCCCGCGGCGGCCCGCAAACGGCCCAGCAGCCTCTTCATCCCAGAGCTCCGCGGCATGCTGGAGTCGGATCCTCCCAAGCGAAGCTCGCCGCCGGCACTCCCGGCCCCCCAGGCGCTGTCACGAGGAAGTGAAAGTACTTATAATTCGGCGAGAGCACCACATTTTTCAGATTCATCTGCTAAAACAAAGCACATATCATCCGAGAAAGTTCACTGCAGTGAAGAGTAGTGCGACACAAATGAGGAATAAGGTTGTACTTAGATTGGCAGTTGAGCAAAAAGTATGTTGCGAAGAAATGTTCAGACATGCGGTCGCTGCAGTCAGAAAAAAGGATTTGGTTATGCACGAAAGGACATGATCTGCAGATCCCGAATGGAGGCGGGAGATGGGTCCTCACTAAAGATTTCGCTCCTCGGACATTCCATTGGAATTAAATTGGTCTCGCGATAGATGACACGTAACAGACGTTGTTTTCTGGAATTCACGATCGATCCGGAGGCATCAGACAGAACAATCGCTTGGCCTCACCTGACGCTTTCATCGCAGCCACAGATGACTGCCGACTTTACCAGTTTATTCCGTCGTTACTGCAAAATCACGCAGCCTTCAAAGTTGATCGCTGCTAACACTGCGCCGCAAAAGTAAAAGACATACTTCAGTAGTAGTAAGCCCTCGAAGGACAGCATCGACTCGGAGCTCAAAAAAGCTTCGATCGTTTCGCCGCGGGTTGCGCAGTTTCCATGTCACCGAACTTCCGCAGTTTTCCTCCCTCCTTTAGCTTGTTTATTGCGTCCAGTTCCTGGTCCACCGACTTGAACTTCCTCCCCTGTTCCCCAGCGCCGGCCCCCCCGCCAGCGCCCTGGCCGCGCGACGCGAAGAATTTCGCGCCGTCGGTCGTGTCCTGTTCCATCCGCGCGGCGAGCTTCTTCTGCTTTTTCTTCGACAGTTTGTCCCACTCTTCTTCCTCCTGGATCTGCGCCGCGATGGTCTCCTTGTCGTGTCGGAAATGATTGGGATCCGCCGACAACTCCTGGCCGTAGGCGTCGGAATCCCGCCCCAGACCCTCGGTCAGCTGCCGCAGGCGCTGCTCCTTTTCGCGGCGCCGCTCCTGCGCCCGTTCCGCGATGCCGGCGGCCGTGTCCGCGAAATTGTGGTCCTTGTAGTACCCCGTGCCCCGCTCCTTCGTCGTGAAGATGTAGCCGCGGCGACTGCCCTTATAACTCCGGCTCGGCAAGAACTCATCACCGTCACCGCCGCCGAGGTGTTGCTGTTGCTCGTTGTCCTCTGAGAGCCCACTGTTTTCGCTGCTGGACTCGTCCAGCTGGTCGAAGAACGAGCCGCCGCCCTTCTTCCTAGCACGGCCACCTCCTGCCTTCGTGCTGCGCACGCGATCGCGCAACTCCTTTTCGCGCTCGAGGTCCCGCGCTTTTGCCACCACACCGGGAAGGCCCTGCTTTGAGGAAGAGGCGGAGACGGCGGCGCCCCGGACTGTGCTCTTGAGCAGATCCGCGAACGAACCCGAGCCGCCGAAGATGTCGTCGCTTTTTTGCTTCTCGTGCTTGCTCCGCCGTGACGAGCTGCTCGCCGCGTGCTCACCGCTTCCGGCCAGCGGCCTACTACCGTTTGTGCTCCCCGCACCACCACCGTGTCTCCTATGCCTTTCCCCCGCGGCGTTTGCATCCCGCCCATGATCGGAGAAGGCATCCCCCGCCATCGATCCAGCACTACTATTCCCCCCACCCCCGCCAAGGGCCTTGCCACCTCCGAGGCCCAGGAGACCCTTTTTCCGCAGCTTTTTGTTGGCCTTGAACTCCTGCATCGTCTCTTTCAGGTGCGCCAGCAGTTTTCTGTCCAGGTACTCGCACTTGAATCTTTCGTCGACTTTGGGGCACTCGTCCTTCGACCGCGTGCCGTACACCGGGCGTTCCTCGATATCGTACAGCCCGGTCGCGAAGCAGTAAAACGTCCGCTGCGGCAAAAAGGTCGCGGGCCCGGATTTTACGCGGTCCCCGCCGTACAGCCGCTGGTGCATCTTGTTTAGGTTCGTCCGAAACCCGATCTGGTCGGGGTGGAGCGACTTCACGAGCGCGGTCTCCACGCGCTGCGCGAGCAAAGACTTGGACGCCTTCTTCTCGTGCTGCACCTGTCGGACGGCGGCGCGCCTGCCGAGATTTCCATTTATTGTCGGGCAAAATTTATTTTTCCTAGATCGAAATCGAATCGATATCGAATGAAAAAACAAAAAGAGCAGCGCACCCAAGCGGCGTAGATAAGTATGCCGGTAAAATTGTGAGACCGGTAAAATTGTGAGACCATATGCCTATGGCACCTCCTTGTTCTACGTAAGGGCATGAGTGATGCAGTTTCAACAATCAGGCAGACCTGATGGCCAAAAAGTAGAAGAGTACTGCTCCAGAATTTTGGTGTCCGCGTCTGTTTTTCCCCCCACTTGTTCTCGCTGGATCTCCTTCCTCCGCTGCGCCAGCAGCGCTTCGTCTAGCCCCTTCACCCAGTGTGTGTGCTCGGCGTCCCCGCCCATGTATTTGGACTCCTCTGCTGAGATCGTCTGAAACTTTTCCAGCGTCTTCGCCAGCTCGCCCTCCTGTGCCCTCCGCTGCGCCGCGAGGTCCACGTACCCCGGCCCCGCCGAGCCGTCCTGATTTGCTTCGCCTCCGGCCTCTGCTTTCTTGCTCGCGGTAGTTTGGGCACCTGCTTTCAGCTTCTCCTTGTCCTTGAGCTGCTGCGCCTTCTGTTTCTCCTTGTAGAACTGTTTCCGCTCCTTCACCGCAATGCGCTTCGCCGCCGCCGCATCCTTCTGCGCCCCGCCGCCGTACGGTCCCACCACGCCCGCGTCGCCGCCCCCGGTAGTGGATGAGGGGGCGGAGTCGCCCTGGTAGCCCTGGCCACCAGGCGTCATCATGAACTGCATCGCGCGGCGCATTGTGGCAAGAAATAAGTACTTATTTTCTATTCTTATGACATGTACTCGAGCCGCTAAAAAACATCCTTTCCCCAACAATCCGACGAATGAAAAAAGCACGCGAAGAGGAGGAAAAAGCCGCTGTGGAGCAGGGGGTCGCTGGCGAGTTTCGTATGAGTTACTCTTTCAGTATAGGAAGTGGCATGGTCATTTTTTGAGTGCGACACCACGCTGTTCATCGTGCACGCCAGGCGAAACAGAGAGAAAGAGAGATCCGGGTTGTCGCCGGATCAGGTCGACGGGGGATCCTTTGCACGATCAAGCCGATAAACTGCTCCTGGCACAGCAGCGAACAGTCCCGAAATGCGCGTCGCCGTGGCCTTTCCGCGTCGAGGACCTTGCGGGATTTCGCGATTTCCCAGAACCAATTTTTGCATGTGTACAGGAGTTCTTTATGGCGCAAGATCATCGAATGCGGATAAAGTACTTGTAGATGCTGCTTAAACTTGAGTTCCTGCTCTGCTCTTCACAGGCACTTTGTTTGCAATCAGTTGGATAGACCTATATCTCCGATACCGCGCAGTCATAGCGGTGGCTTTCCGATAGGTTTTGTAGCCGAATCGGCCCTCCGATAGGTGAATATGGGTAAAACAGTTGAATAAGTGGCTCTGTTCAGATAAGTAGTAGCTGCAGTTTCGCGCGTCGCAGCATCAGGACAGCAGGTCGGTTCCGCCACTGTCGATTCGAGGACCGACGAGAGCGGAGGACTTCCTAGCTGAATCATATGGACGGGTCGTTTAGGTAGGAGAAGCCCTCCAAAAACACAACAGTCTGCGTCTTCTACTAGCTGCCCCGGATGGCTCCTTCGACCTTGCGCTCGATCTTGCTCCCGTGCAGGTAGAGAATCGCGTCCAACGAAACCAGCGCGATGCCGTCGTCGAACAGCTCGAGGCAGGCGTCGAAAAGGTGGTCAAAGTTCTCGAACTCGTACCCCGCTCCCTTCAATATGGCGCGACACTCCTCACGCTCGCGGCGGATCAAAAACTCCTTGTCCATAATGCCCTTTATCTCGAACCTGCCGAGTTCCGATTGGCGCGAAGGATTCCTTCGAGGAAACTTGGCAATGCAGGACAGATGATGAAAACCAATGTTTTATTTTTTTATAAAAGTGAAAGTAGGTTGCTAAAAATGCTAATGCGAACCTCTGTGGGTTCAGGAGCGGGCCCGCGCCCACTTCGTCCCCGTAGTTTTGGACGTCCGCGAGCCCCCGCTTCGAAGGGTCCGGCGCGGGTCGGTCGAACCTGACACTCGGCACGCCGTAGAGCCTCGCCGGGTCTTTGGACACGTTGCGCCGCCCCACGATCGTGCATTTTCCGAGGTTCGCGTCCGGAACGTTGTCGGCGTCGGTGTACGTCCCTTGCATACACTTTGCAGCGGTGTCGTTGGCGCCGGCTGACACTATGCCGAAACCCCGTGCGGGCGTCTGTCATTACGGGTCGATGGCAGTCGATTTAAGACCTATGAAGAATCCTGAAGTCTGAACCTGATCATGAGCAAGGGATAGGAAGTGATGAAAAAGTACTTTGATGTGGCCTTGGCAGTAGTTTCGGGACTTCCCGAGTGGCTCGCGCGTGACGTCTCGATAGTCGGAGAGCGTTATTGTGCCAATCTTGGTTTTGGCCATCCGCCCAGCGTCGTCAACCGTCCAGTCGAGCGCGCCTGTGTTTCAGATATTCAGACGAAGATTGATATTTCAGGATCGTATAAAAATAAATTAATATTGCCGAAGATTGATAAAAGGAGTGCTTAGCGAAATAAAGAGAAAGCTTCCAACGGCTGCAACCTTTGGCTCCCCCGCTCTCTCCACCCATGTCTTTGTCAGTGACGCCGTATCTGAAGTCGGGATCCTTGGCTGCCGTCGGCCAATTGTAATTCCTGTTTGCCTGCTCGCCCGGACCGTAGTTGCCTGACGTTAACATCGTCACGTCATCATGGACGAGGAGATTTTCATGGAGATGGAACGCCCACCCTACTACTACTTGCCGCACCCAATAAACGAAAATGCGAGCAGAGACGAGAGAGACGAGCAGACACTACTATTGATTGTGATACCGTGCGTGAATCGGTACATCTCGATGACCTCCTTCGAGTCGGGCTGCACGCCTCGCGGGAATATGATCTCCTTTCCGTCCTCGTCTGAGCCCAGCGACTCCTTCCCGAAACCTTTGTGGGCCGCGTTGTTTTCATTTCCAACCGGCGACGCTACACTAGCGGTCAGATTTAAGCTATAGCGATCAAAAGCGATTCGAGGTCGAGCATGGATGGACTAGTAGTAGTACCGACGAAGTCTGCGTTTCTCGTGAGCCCCGGTAGCTCGTGTCCCCGCACGAAGGTTTTGCCCAGCGGCTCCATCTTCGTGCTCTTGTAAACCGACTCGGCGCACCGGTTCTTGTACCTGTGCTCGGTTAACGTTAAAGTTGATCAGTTCAGCCGTGTTACATCTTCAATGGGTGGAAAAAAAAAGCCAAAGCAGGTGGTACTCTGCTATGCCCAAGAGCAGCCCGTCCCTGAAGGTGCGTTCAACGGTTTCGCCCTTGTCGGAGTGTATGCCGTAGCGAAACGATTCGTCGGGCAACTTTTGGTCCGCGAGCCCATGGTGCACGTGGATCTCTCCGGGCACCAGGTTCTTACGGTACCTCCGATGGAATTTTTGGAAACCGATGAATTTCTATTTGTTTCATTGATTGCGCAAATTTAAGTATTTTTCATTGCCGACGTCGTCGGAGGCCAAGTATCGGTGACACAGAGGCGAAGTAGCTTCTAAATAGAATGATTATAGCGATAAGTACTTTCTCTGCTCCGGCGGCGTTGGTGGTCTCGGGAAGTAGATGTCGGACTGTAGGTCGCGCTCGGTTGTGTCCTTGAAGATGCTGGTCGACTTCCCCGCGGGTCGCACCCCGTCGTACGGGTCTCGAAACAGCCCCGCATCCTTCGACCGCTGGTACGAGGTCGTCTCGACCTCCAGCTCGTCCGCCATAGTACTGCCGCAGAAAATGTAATCTCTAGAAGTACCACTTGCAGCTTCTGCCTAAGTACTTAGGTAAGGGATACATCTACTTCGATTGATGTTCCGAGATGTGATTTGATTCTCAGAATTGCTTTTCTTCCCAGCTGCGATTCGCCCAGACCGAGACAGTCGGCAGGTTTCAGACTACGAAAACAAAGCAGTAGCGAGAGCAAGAATCGCTCGACCAGGCGTCCTCCGACTCTCTCCGCTTTTTTCCCTTCTCACTCGACCGAAGATCTGCTCGAAGAAGATATCGAACGAATGAGGAGGAACTCCCTCAAGGCGATGTTCTATCCGCTCAAGAGAGGACGCGTATGCAAATTTTTTCTCAACAAAAAACAAGAAACACCCTATGGCTCAGTTCGGCGCGCAAGACTTTCGGGATTCCTCAAATCCGCATACGCCGAGAGTGATTGTGTCGGTAGATCCGGCTCAAACCGCTGGTTCTCTGCACTCTGTCGCCTAGTTCGTTGCTCCTCCTAGCCGCATCCTGTATGCTCATCAGCCTGCAGCAATAGCTTTGAAACAAAGTAAACTCGACCCGCGAACAAACTACTCGCGGCTGTTTTCCCCAAAACCAAAAACTTCATTCTCCCCCCACCTTCCCGAACAACGCCCCGAACTCGGCGTCCAGGCCGGCCAGCTCCTTCAGCACCCCCTTCGACTCCAGCAGGATCTTGTCCCCCTCCGCCGCTTCGTCCTTCCCCGCCTCCTCCTCCGCCGTGGAGAAGTCTGTGTCGTCGAACGTCTCGCTCAGGAACGAGTTGAGCTCTACCGCGAACTTCTCCAGGCGCTTCTTCGCCTCGGGTAGCACGGTGAGCGTTTCGTTCAGGCACTCCTGCTGCTGCTTGATGTCGTGCTTGCACTTGTCCTCGTCCGTCATCTTCTGCACCAGAAAACGCTGCTTGCTCTCCTCCTTCAGGTAAAACTCGTACTCCTTGCGGGAACGCTTCACCGTACCCAGCTTGATCTTGCACTGCCGGGCGTCCTCGGCAGAAACCGGCATTTCGTTCTTTTGGCCTACGGATTCGAGAAGAGAAAGTAGATATACAATCACTTGGGCTTGATATCGATTGGCCGATCTTTGCGACTACATAATTTATCGGATCGAGCGGTAATTCAATTTTTGAAACAATGCAGCTGCTACTGTATCTGATAGGGCGCGGATCTCAGCTCGTTTTGGATTCGCGACACAGGTTTCTTCCCTCTGGCGTACCTTTTCGTGAAATGATTTCCGGCGCGAAGCTCAAACTTGCTTATTTTCATTTCCAGCGGCGAACACGAAATGCAAGCAAATGTGTAGCGTTCTCAATGGCGCTGAAAACGCGCGCGGCTTTCCGGTTACTTAATTTCGAGAAATACAACCTCCCGCGATGTAGGGAAACAATAGCGCGTCGTGATTGACATTGACGTTCATGTGAGCTGGGGCTCGCAAACTCAGTACCTTGTTCTCTCGATGTGTCGCTATATTTTCAATACGCATCCGGACTGCGGCACTGCAAATACTACTCCGCAAAACCAGCTCTATGCGTACACCTCTTCGTCTTTGCCCTGCGAGGTCTTGCCCTCGCTCGCCGCCGCCCCTGCTGCCCCTTTCGCCTCTGCAGTGCGCATCATCTTTTCCTTCCGCCCTTTCTTCGTCCCATCCTCATCCTTTTCCGGACTGCGACCTGCGGTTTCCCCCAACGTCGTTTTTTCCCTCAGCTCCTCTCCCCTTATCTCGCCGTCCCCACCAAGCGCTTCCGTCTCCCAGGAGTCGCGCTTGCAGTACTTGTCCGCGTCGTCCAGCGCCCAGCTGCGTTCGTCGACGAGCCGCGTTTCCTCGCCCAAAACCGCCCACCGAAACAGGGCGTCCTCGGCGGTGAGGCTTCCAATCCGGTTCCCGCTGTAGTCTACGTCGTTACTGCTTTTCCCCTGCGGCAGCCCGAACACGCCGTGCACCACGCAGTCGAGGAAGAAGAAGCCGTTTCCCGCGGGGAAGTTTTCGGTTTGTCGGCGCGCGAACATGGGCTGTCCGAGCACCCAGTGCCGCGGCCACAGATCCTTCACGGCCGCGACCTCCTGCATCGTGCAGCACGACGATGACGTCGTCGAGGAGAGCGAAGTACTACTAGACGACACCGTCTCAGGAGCACAAATTTTGTCAAGGTCGCAGTGGATGTCGAGTGTGGCGGAAATCTCGCTAGCGTCGTACTTAGATTGGAGGACCAGGAGGGGCGTCTCAATCAGGTCCCCGTAGTTCTCCTCGTACAAACAGGCGTCGCGGGGGTCGACGAGGACGTCGCTTCTCCTACTTCTGTTGTACCGCTCGAGGCACTTCGCGTGCAGATTTTCATAACCGTTGCTGAGCGTGAAGAGCTGTGTCATCTGCGCGCCCCAGAGGTCCCTGCCGGAAACCGTGGCGTTCATTTTCAGGAAGAAGCCGGCGTTCGGGGCGGCAAGGACGGTGAGGGGCTTGCTGGCCGCGATCGCGAGAGCAAATTGACGCGCCAAAGGTGTCAAACCTCCCCCCCGCCACGCCTCCTGGAACTGGTCGCGGATCTTGTCAGCGTGGTAGAACACGGTGCTGGCGCCGGCGGAGCCGCCCGTGAGGATGATCCGCGGCTGTGGAACGCGGCGCAGCGAGAGTGGTTCGTCTTCGTCCCGCGTGAGGAAAATCCGCGCCAAGGCCTTGGTCAATTCCCGCAGGATCACGTGGCCCTCGAAGAAGAGGCGGCGGTCCGTGGCGGGTTTATCTTCGTGGAGGTGGTCGTCCTCCTCGTAGGGAGCCGTGGCGTTCCCAGACATGCTGGTGCCGTCGCAGTACGGGACGTAGACGTACACGAAGGGGTCCGCCAGCGCGGCCTTGTAGAACGGGCGGGCCATCCTCCGCGCGTAGTGCCGGGAGGAGCCGAGGCGGGTCTGGGCGCGACGCCGGCAGTCCGCAATGGTTTCCGCGCGGTCGCGGCCGTAGCACCAGCCGCCGCCCTGGAAATCCACCAAGACCCCGTTCTCGAGCTTGCGGGCCAGGTGGGAGGGGGGGGAGCTTTCAATGTAGAACCCGCCGGGCGAGCCGTCCAGACAGCGGCCGGCCGGAAGGGGCCGCCACTCCAGCTCCACTGCCGCTCGACCGGACGCGCCGGAGCCAGACAGACAGGCGGCTGCCCCGAAGACGGCCGCAATCCGCGTATGACGCAGTGCCATTCTGCTGTACTTGTACTCTAGGGTGATGTCCGACGAATCGAGGGAGCCTTCTGCTGCCTTTGCACTTGCTATCAAAGGTGCCACGCGCGTGAGCTTTTCCGCAAATTCTCTGGACAGACGAGTCGACTCGGAACAAAAAGACCTGGGCGCAGTTTGCGGGCACGGCAGCAGCGGTTCGGTGCCGCGCTCTGTGCCGCTATCGGCTATCCTCCTTTCGCTGCAGCGGTATAAACAAGGCGCTGTCTTCTTTATGCACGGCGCGGCGTCTCGATTTGCAGACGCAGGCCACGGCGGCGGGCCCGGCGGGTCTCCCCTCGCCCGTGCCACTCGGGACTCGGGAGAGAGGCGCCGTGCCGATCGCACTGCCCCCCCGTCGGCGCGTACCGAAACACCGGCCGCGCCATTCTGCGCGCCGGGACGGTTTCGCGCCTCGTGTCGCAAATGCATGCGCAGCAGGCGCGCAAGGTGTCTCGCCGTGCGCGCAGCGGCGTCGTAAGAAGAAAAACGCGCCGCGGAAATATTTCGCGCGACGGCGTCG